>JAPYZP010002686.1:0-12916 GCA_030522985.1 Torymus sinensis
CGCGGAGCGATAGACTTATACTAGTATAGTATATAATACGAATACGAAAGCTACCCGCGCGCACACGCACACACACATATATATATCTTCGGAAATCCGCGTATTGATCCAATCACGATAAGTTGACTCTGAGACTCTATACATAGTTTGAATATGATTCAGTTTCATGGTGCGCGCGCGCGCCCTTCAACAATGTACTTATATGTATATGATGCTCGCGCACAGTTTACCAGCAGAGTAGAAACATTGGGAGAACCAGCCGTTGGTAGCTGGAAAAGTTAAAAATATATGCCACGCGGGGGATGTAATTTCCGCTCGTCGGCAGGGTAGGTCCCTGGGAAAGCCGAGGGGGTGCTTTTCAAATCTGTTGCATTTTCCAGTATACCTAAATGATTAATAGAGTTGCGCAGTCTTGCGCTTTCTTCGGAATCTTTTTTCTTGACATTTCAAATTTAGCCAAATTTATATAGTTTAATTAATAATAAAGAATAAGGCGATAGAAAATGGAACACTGAACAAATATATTATTCCTCATTTCAAATGTAGCTAAGAATGTGGCAATTGGAGCGCTTTTTTTACACTTACATTTATATGCATTTTCTTGCCTTTTTTGCAATGATATGTATTTTCATTTATTAAATTCCATCATTTCTGACATCAAAATCAAATATATATTTTTATAAATAGACATAAGTTTCTGTAATAAAACATAGAAAATGTAAATAAATGTAAATTCATGTTTCAATGATAATCGTTATATATACTTATTGACATTTAAATACGTTTTATTTAAGTGTCAATGCGGAAGAAATAAAGAAATAATTTCTATCTCATTATTTTAGTACTTTATATAAAATTACCCCGAAAATGGGACAATGGAAAAAACATCGGAGCTTGCTACAATATTTCGATATTTTTTTCGATATTCTTTTTTTTTTTAATAGCAAACATCAATTTTCTCACCTATATTGAAGTTTGTTGATATTACTAAAACAGTTTGAGATACAACTACGAATTACCTTGAAACATTGAAAATTCGGAAGTCTTAAAACGCCCGACAAGTTCTTATGTCACATTTATATTTCATATACTTTATGAGCAAATAATTTACACGTGTGAATGTAAAAAATTCCAACTTATCCTGACCCCCTCCCTCATCCGCTACTATAGAGTGTGAAACAATTGAGAATCTGATGTAGGATTTGGTCGATAATCCAATCGAAATATTCATTGATTAGTTAAGTACTTTACGAATGTTATTAGGACAGTTTCGTCAATTCGAACTTATTTTTTGTTTCTCTATCTGTGGGATGTTTAACAACAGGCTTGAAAATTCTTTCAGTACAAATTTCGCGCCACAGGATCTCTCGTATAATTACTTGGCGGCGTCGCAATACATCGAGCTCTCGATTCGAGCATCCAACCATTCATCCACACACGTGTGGCTACGAATCTACTGATATACATACGGCAAGGTGCGGCGGCGGCGGCTTCGGCGGCGACACCTACGCTTCCCATTCGTTCGTACATGATCTCTCGCTCTCGCTCGCGAGCGCCAGAGCGCATTCTCGATATATAGGCATCTACCTATATAGGTATATACGCCCATGCCTATACGTATACGCGAGCAGCGCGTCTTCGGCGTCGGCGGCAGTGGCACACGTATACTATAGTATAGCATATTATATATACTCACAGTACGCGGCGCTGCTGGAGCGAGACAGCAGAGGCAAAGACGGCACTGCACGGAGAGAGAGAGAGAGAAAGAGAGAAGGTTAGTGTGCGTGCGCGCCGCCGCTGTATATAGACAGACCAGCGGACCAGCTCCGAGCATAAGGATGCGCGGCACGTTGGTTATGTAGGCGCGAGAAAGAGAGAGACGGAGAGATCGAGTGAGCAGAGCAACGGAGCACATATCAGATCGCACACAGCAGGCGCTTGTGAAGAGAGAGAGAGAGAGGGAGAGAAAGCTTTTTGCCTTCCTCACAGCGCGCGCGGCCGCACGGACTCGTAGTCGTCGTCTACGTGCCGCTGCTTTTCTCTCTCTCTCCCCTGCTGCGGCTCGTACGTCCGGGCTGCGCGGCGTTGATAAAGGGTCAGTCGAGAGAGAGAGAGAGAGAGAGGGAGAGAGCTGGAGACAGAAAAAAATGCCGGGCGGAGGCTGCTGCTGTTCATCGTCGTCGTCGTCGTCGCCTCCGCCGCCGCCGCCGCCGCCTAGCTGTGCCGCTGTAGCGGCGCCGAGCTCCTGAGTGAGAGACAGAGAGAATAGAGAGAGAGAGAGAGAGACGGAGATAGTCGGAGAAGGAACGCAGCTGGCGAGGAGAGAGAAAAGGATACCTGGTGAAGCTGCTTCGAGAATAATAGCTGGAAAATACAAGTTGACAAGATGTCGCACGAGGACGACGTAGGATTTCTGTACAAGACCATGAGTGAGTACCGGCGTTTTTATGACGTTGACGGGGAATTAAATGAGCTCGTGTAAGAGTTGTTGTGCAGGTGGGGAAAGCCTTCTACAGGAAATGTATTATCAGTGAGGGAATATGAGTTATTTAGGATTGATCAGTGGACAGGATACTCGTTGAAGGAGCTGGAGACGACATGTTTTTTTCTGCTTAAGGATTGTGTTGTTTATTAGTGTTTGTTTTATAGGTTTTAGTGTTGTTGTCACTTTTTTTTTATTGGAGACTATTGGTGTTGGTGTTTGGTTTGTCTTATTTTGAATTGGAGCATAAGGAATCATATGAATTCATAGAGTATATTTTGAATTAACAAAAAACAATTGGTGTTTCATTTATTTATTAATCTTTATAAAAGGTTTTTTATGTCACATTTACTGAATTTGAAATACTTTTCAAATTTATATTTCAAAATTTAACCTGCTGCTCCAAAATGAATTGATGCTTAGTCATTTCCTTTAAATTTCAATCAAATTTGTTAATCAAAGAATCATGTATTATATTTATTATATTTCATATCTTGATATTTTAGATGCATTATCTGAAAGGAAAGATTTTTATTTTTTATTTTCAAAATAATTTTTCATAATTATAGATTCAATTGACCAAAGTTCATCATTTTTTTACAGAAATTAAATTTACTTTATATAAAAATAGATAATTTTTTACTCATGTCTTACCTGAGTAATAAACAGAAATTCTTAAAACAATAAAGATAAGAAAGAAATTAGTAATATAATTTTAATATTTATTATGTTCAGTTGTATGAAATTGTATTTGAACAGCAGTGTTTGTGTATATTCCAAGTGTCTATTATCATGTAACTAATTAATTTTTTTATTTTATAGTTGAAAGGGACCCAAAGAAACGTCGGGTCAAACCAGTAGAATCTGCACAAACATCATTACTGGATTTTGATCTGGGAGAAAGTTCAGACGATAGTGACTTTAGGATAGAAGATCACTGTGAAGAATCTGACGATGACTCTGTAGATTCAAATGATGCAGGAAAGGGTTAGTATCCAACAGATATTTGTTTTTAATGTAATATTTCACTACTCTTTTTTGTTTTGTTCTTATAGATGAAGATGACGATGATGATGACGATAGTGACTCGGATAATTCAGTGGATGAGTCATTAGTCAGCAAGAAAAATGGGCCTGCTGCAACTGTCGGAGACTTGATTGAGAAGGCAAAACAGCAGGCTGCAAGCGGAGATTCTTTAGAGGATAAATTATCAAAGATGCTAATATGTTGTGGCTGTTTAGGAGATAGAAGTGATGATGTCAATGAAATTGTTGAATGTGATGGATGTGGGGTAACTGTGCATGAAGGTAGGATTTAGGGATCTTCTAAGAATTTATCATTATTGCCTTTCAATACAATTTTTGTTTTGTGGATATCAAACTAAGTCCTAACTATCTATTTCAACTTCCAAAAATTTGGAACCCAACAAAATTAATTTCTTTCTTTTTTTAAGGTTGTTATGGCGTATCAGATGTAGAAAGTTTTTCAAGTACAGATTCGCTGTCACAATCTGCGCCTTGGTTTTGTGAGGCCTGCAGCGCGGGAGTCGAAGATCCTTGCTGTGAGCTTTGTCCCAACAAAGGCGGTATTTTTAAGGAAACAGACGTGGGGAAATGGGTTCACTTGGTATGCGCCCTTTACGTACCTGGCGTAGCGTTTGGAGAAGTAAGATATACTGTTTAAATTTAAAACTAAGATTTGCGTTAAACTGAAAAATTAATTTGTTTCGTCTTATTTTAAGGTGGATCGACTGACGAGTGTAACAATTTTCGAAATGCCGTACAGTAAATGGGGAGCAAAAGCATGTTCTTTGTGTGAGGATGTGAGATTCAGTAGAACTGGCGTTTGTATAGAATGTGACGCCGGCATGTGTCACACATATTTTCACGTCACATGGTACGTCATTACATTTTAGATTTAAATAAACTTTTAGATATTGAATTATTTTAGGTATAAAATAAAATGAAAAATCTGATAATCTACGTTAGCAAGCGTTTTTCGTTCCTTAAAATAATTATGAAAATATTTATTCTATATAAACTTAACAGTGCTCAAAGAGAAGGCTTGCTGTCAGAGGCGCACAGCGAAGAAGTCGACCAAGCCGATCCGTTCTACGCCCACTGTAAATTGCATTCCGACAAGACGCTTGTACGTAAACGCAAGCGTAACTGGCTGGCCCTACAGCTGCGGGCAACGTATCGCCATGAGATGCTGAAAAAGACAGAATACAGAGAGACCGAGGAATTTCGGAGGATCCAGCGGAAACTTACGAAACATCGTCAAAAGTACCTGGCTCACAAAGCGTCAAAACCACCGCCTTGGGGTATACATCTAACCCTCTCTTTTCATCATTAACTTTCCTCTTTGATTTTCACTTCTAACGTTTATTCCTTTCAGTTCCCACGCAAAAGATGCCACGACTACTGACAACTTCGGCGTCGGCCTGCCGTCATCTAATGCGCAAGGCCGAGCTCATGGGCATTGACACGATAGCGCAGGAGACGCAGGAGGAACAGATTGCTTCACTCGTCGACATACGCAAAAAGTGGCACATACCTCCAGCCTTCAGCGTCGAGTTCATTAGTTATTACATCGACCGGCAGGCGCGCACTACCTCGATGAAGACGCGGCTGGAGGAGCTCATCGAGGGCAACAAGCGATTGCTCAGTGAACAGCAGGAGCTCGACAAGAGGTACGACGAGGCGATGCGACTGAGCGAGGAGCAGGCGCACATCTACGACGAGCTGAAGAAGACGATCGAGATGTATCATAGGGTGCTCAGGGCGGCGAATTATAGTAAACCTCTGCCATCCGTTGCTGATATCGCCAGGCCCAAGGCGGTACCTACAATCGGTTCGGATTTTATTTCATTTTTATTTTTTTTTTTTTTTTATACTTTTAACAAAATTAAACGTTACTTTCTCTCTATATCAAAGTTATGGAACAAGTAAAAGATAATTCATGACTTTCTTCTGTAGACTAAATCTTTTGAAATATTTTCACTTAGGATCATCGACCTCCGCGACTGTGAAAACAGAAGCAAGCTTCCCCAACCCTCTGAACAAAGTCAGCGGTTGCAATCCGACGCAAAATCAGCGCTTGCCCAACAACCAACCAGTGGATCAGAACCACAAGATCGAGCCCCTAACGGTGCGGCATCAGTGCGGCATCTGCAGGCGATCGACGAATCAGCATCTCTTGGCCAAATGTGACACCTGTCACCTACATTATCACCTTTCCTGTCTCACGCCGCCCCTGACGCGCATGCCGAAGAAAACGAAGCTGATGGGATGGTGAGTTGTCGTTGGTTGAGAAAATTATTTTTGTTGTTCTCTTGTTTAATTTAACACGGTGAAGTGTTTGACAATTTGAGGAAAGAGGAAAAGATTTATCTCTGATCGGTAGGTTGGTAGTGCCGATGCTTTTTTCCCTAATCTTTGAGAAATACCACCTCTAGTGTCTTTAAATAGGGTAATTATGGGATCCCGCGTTATCTGCCTGTCCTTGTCCACTCGATGCCTGTGTTTATTAGACAATTTTTCGATCTAGATTATAGCACTCGATAGCCATGTGACAGGCCAGCGATCGACTAATTATGTACAAGTGAAGTTACCCTGAAAATCCAACAAACAGTAGGCATATGATAAAATAGAACGATATCTGTTGGTTACACAATTCGAGTTTATTTATCCTGTTAACTAAAGAAAGGAAAAAAGAGGGAAAAATCAAGAAGCAAGCAAGAATTTAAGTCAAATTAAAAATCGTATATTAAATAAAAAAGCAGCGCTTCTCAGTCGAAGCTTGAAAAAATCAGTCCACTTTTATGTAGTTTCTTCGTGAGCGCTCGTTCTCGAAACTTAACGGCCGTAGACCTCGACGACGAAGTCAATGCTGTGTCCGCGCGTGCTCTTGAAGTCGACGGTGACGTAGGTGGATCCCGGACCACCGGCAGCCAGGGTGGCTGTGGCGCCGTTGCCGTTCTTGTTCTGGTCGAGAAGACGGACCTGGGTGATGCGACTGAAGTTGTCGCCCATGTAGGTCTTACGACTCTTGACGACCTGGAGCCATTTGGATGGGACCTTCAGGAACTCGCGCTGGAGCATGTGATCGCCCGGAGTGCGAGCACCTACGATTACGTCCTTGGGGAGACCGGCGGCGGCCTCGGCGCCTTGCGAGATCAGGACGGCGGCGACGATGGCCAGGAGGATCAGGCGGTGCGCAGACATGATTATGTTGAGAGTTGGATGGCTGAAAAAGTTGAGAGAACATTATAGATTCCAAGCTTGACGGTTAACGAGATAATAACTGTTTTTACGAGCTCCAAGTGTACGCGTGCGAAAGAATACACTATGATTTCGTAAATTCTGTCATTATTATTTGATTAAAAAATTAGCGATTGTAGGTAATTACAGAAAGAAAGTGGAAATTTCGGTCGCTACTGCGAGTCACAAGGTCACACGTGTGTAAAAAGGTGTCACAAAGAAGATTTATTACGCTGTTGCCTGCGAGTATGTATATAATAAAGTAAGAATAATATTTTCCTCGTTTAGCAATGAGACTGAAACAATATATCGTCCGATTCGGAAAAACTACGCCTTTAGAGACCAGGAAACTTTTAGCAGGTTGAAAATTAATTGAAATAACAGTTTTATTTGTTCTTGCGTATCTTGCGAAATGACTAAAGTAATACAGGAAATGGAGAACGATAGTAAAACGCGGATGATAGTGTAAACCAAAATTTGACGAATTTTCAGAATAGCTCTTACAGTTGGATAAACGAGTGAGTATCCCTACCGAAAAAAAACATAGTCAAGACCATTGAATAAAACATGGGGAAACAGTTATTCACTGCAGATAACTGCAGGAAAATGTCGGAATTGAGACGAAAACTACAGTGATCTACAGTTTTCTTCAGTCATTTTCAGTTATTAACGGTTATGTTCAATTATCGAATTAAATTGTGTATAGCAAAATTTTCCAATTTTTTTTTTATCACTTATAAACAGTTTTCGTCCGTATATAACTGTTGTCTTCCATTTTATTCAGAATAAAACTGTTATTTTCAGTTTTTTTACTGATTTCTTCATTTCTTAAAGTCGCTTGCTTTTCAGAAAACAAAACATAACTGTTGATAACTAAAGAAAACTGTTTATAATTGCGTACACCTGTAGATAACTGTAGAAAACTGATAAAAACTGAAAATAAATGTTGTCTTTGTTTCAATTTCGACATTTTCCTGGAGTTAATTTCTAGTTTCTTCCGTTTTCTTCGGTTTTCTTCTGATAGCTGCATATATCAACTATTATCAGGGATTGTATTAAATTTTGATTTTTCTTTTCATCTACTGAATATGTGTATCATAAGTTTAAATACATTAGAATATAAATGTAAGAGATATTGTTAAAATTGAACGATATATTGTTAAGTAGGTCAATGACCTAGAATGAGTTTTTCCTCACGATCTAAATTATTATAGAGATTTGCAAATATATTAGTTACGGGCGAGCCTTAAAAAAATGAAAAATCTAATAAACTATGATATTTCACTAATAACCGTTAAATGTCCAACGATTTGACGACGAAGATATAAGACTGTCCCGAGTAGTGGTCGTGCCTAAGACTGAGGAACTGCGAGATATGCGTATATAACGACTGCGACTCACCTCTTGGAGCTTCAAACGAGAGTGGACAAACTAGTTTGGGCGAATGCTCACGCTGTACTGACTGATCTGATGACAAGCGCGGCGTGTTTTTATAGCATTATCATTTCTTATCAACGCGCGCTCGGTTTCTCTTCTCCCGTTGAAGGCAGGCGTGATTCACACACTCCCCCGACTGTAATTTTAATTGACGGTGAAGATAACGGGCCCGCATCAGTAATAATAGTAGTCGGCAGTGGGAAAACTGACTGAATACTTACAAACACCTGTTTTCTGGTGTAGGTACTCGAGATTGTGCGGTTGGTGCGATAATAGGATTGATGTCATTACTTACTATTCTTATCCGCGAAACCGCGCGAGCGGGCGTACAACTATGCTACTCAGAATGATCGTTCTTCCGTTTTCGGGATAATACGGCAATCTATTATTGTCGTCATTGATGGACGCTCCCATACGCGAACTGATTTGAGGAAAGTGTGACTACCTTTGGCTTTCATCTAGAGCAAGCCTTTTGTAATTTCAGCGTTCTGTTTCTGCTAGGAATTGGTTCCTCGTTCTTGTATGCGTGAGGTTTTCACCTCGTATTTCTGATCGCGGAAAAGAGTTCTTTATTTATTTGTTATATGTCCGCATTCGCAATATCACGAGAGCGATTAGTTATAGCGTTAATGGCGGAAAGGGAAATTAATAATGATAAGTCGTTATAAGGTCGGAAGTTACGCTGATTACGACGACCATTAAATTAATTGCAAACGGTAAAATTCATTTTTTTTTATTTGCTAAATTCACACCGATATTCCAATGAAATCGAGCCTTATCAATATCCAGGGTATTTACCGAGATCTGTTATTCTTGATATAAATCATAATAAAGCGGGCGTCAGTTTTCCTTGACGAGCTATTTCGCCTCGATGACATAATAGATTTTTTAGTTCAAATCAGGTTTGCCTGCCCGTCGCAAATTACCCGATTGCCTTATCGATACATCAACTACATTCCAAGAAACGAAAAATAAAAGAAAAAACTATTTTACTGACGATTGAAATAAATTTCTACAGGCAATGCTCGGAATGCGACAAGGAGACGTCGGGCTCGGAGCAGGAGCGCGTGGACACCTCGGCGCCGCGTCGGTTGCGCCACTGCAAGGACGAGGCAGTCGCGGCCAGCTTCGCTCAGACCTTCGTCGAGGAGGCGCAGGTCCATAAACCTCCGCCACCACCGCCCCCGCCCGCCACGTCCACGCCCAGCAGTAGTCCGGCCAAGCCAGCTAAACCTGCTAAGAAAGTAGCTGCGGCGGTGGCAGCAACGCAGGCGGTCAATGTTGTAAATAACGGCAATGAAAGCTCCCTGGTGGCGAATGCTATTCCTCATACGCCTAAGGTGAGGCAAATTGTGAAGAATTTCAAAACTTTGGACAATTTTCTCGACAACGGGCGGCGGTTCGTTTCAGCACGGTGTAACATGTAGCTCCTTAATTTCTTCACACTTTCAATTATTACAAGATAACACATTTCGGATACTAATTATGAGAATCGTTATGCAGTTGAAATTATTAATATTCTTGATCCAATTTGATACTAATACTACATAATACTATATTCGTCATTCACGCTTTAGTCGAGATGAATCATTAAAATCAATTATCTGCTTAACGTAGTTATTTACGATTTATAATTGTAATAATAAAATAATTAATGTCAATATAACAAATAAGTGAATGTCTTACTCATTGCTCACTGATTAAACATAGGATAAAAGACAGTAGATAGTAATTGTCTAACTAATTACACAGCTTGTTATAATAGATCACTCGGGTGAAGAAAATAAATTTATTTGACTTTTCGAAAAAAAGTAAAACTTACATTAAAAATGTTGCTTATTTTAAAGGTATTCTTATTTTAAATTAAAATTTACTACAATTACACAGTTAACGATTAAGCCAATGGGACCACAACCGAAGGAGCCTGAGCCGATGGAGATGGAGGAGGTCAATTACAACCACAACGCGCTCAACAACGCGATCATGTCGGCGATGAGGGAAGGCACGCCCGAGTACCGAATGGCTCCCCTCGACGGCATTGTCGAGCACTCGTCAGGTCGAAGCGGAAAGAAACGAAGAAGGTACGGTATTCTGGATTATTGCTTCAGGTGCACGAAATTCGGCGCGTGCGTAATTTTCGCAGATATTTGATACACGAGTAAGTTTTGTATATGCCTCTTGCAGAGAGAAGCACAAAAGATACACACCAGATCCGATAACTGGTGTAAAACCAAGGAAACGAAAGCACAAACGAAAGAGTATGGACATGGAAAATCCCGAGAATCACGGTCCGCCCGAGGTACATCGCAGAATCACAATTAAAGTAAGAAATTATCACTAACAATATATGTTTTACCCTGAAATCAGTAGTGAACAAGTTCTTGTGCATGATAATCTCAAATTTTTGTCATACAGTTATCATTTTATTATAAAAGTATATTAAAAGATGGAAAAATTGATGGAGCTGATGTCTGTTTTTCTTCCCCCACATAGATCAAGCCGATTCCGATGCCGGAGGGCGAAGTGGCCTCCAAGACGAACCCTCAGCTCTTTGTGGCCTCATCAACGAGCACGGAGATGACGCCTCCACCGCCACCGCCTCCGCTTCCACCGACGGCGGTGCAGCAGTCGAAACTACAACCCCTACCGCCACCGCCACCTACGCCACCACGAGCACCAGCTGCTGCTGCGCTGCCGCCATCGATCCTCAACACACCACCGACGACGAGCAGCAGTAGCGGTAGTCGACTCTCCTCCGGCGGCAGGAAGCCCAAGGACGCGGACCTCGTGTCGCAGTGCACGGTCTGCAGTACCATCGGCACTAATCAAAATGTCGTTATGTGAGTGCTGTTGATAATATTTGTGTGTAAAATGGGCCAAATCCAATGTTAATCTTTATCTAATTTTTTCAATGTGCATTTTCGCAGGTGCGACGAGTGCAAAAAATGCTATCACTTTACATGTCTTGATCCTCCAGTGAAGAAATCTCCAAAGAGACGAGGTTATTCTTGGCATTGTGCAGACTGCGATCCTAGTGTAAGTGCTTGGCATACATTACTGTTTGAATAATTTTATAAAATATATTTTATGTATATTATGTGTGTATTCCCTATTTTCAGGCCTCGGAACCGGAGAACTAGCACCAGTTGAACTGAAGTACATTGAGCACACAAACAGAACTGTATAATTTTGTACATTGATCAAAGAGGAAAAAATGAATCGACTACGCGAAAAGTACGTCAAGTATACAAATCATGTAAGAAGATGAGAAAGTTGCTTCCAAACAACTTCTCATTTCTCTCTCCTATAGTTCATGCAGATCGCGACCTTGTAATTATTGATTATGCATATTTTCGTCGCCACTGACAGACTCGTCTCCATATAATAAATTGTGCGTATGGTTTTTTCGTAGTTACGCAATTTATTTCTTTTTGTAATTACATGATTTTTCTGCTCTTCAGTGGAAGAGAATCGTCATATAAAATCGTGGAACCAATCATGTTGAACTTAAAAATACACATATGGTTTCTTCGTTTCTTGATAGTATTGTATTCGAAGATAGATATTTAAAATAAATCATAGCCTTGCAAGGCGATTGTCACAAGATCTATTTATCCTCCTCGGTGATCATTCCTATAGATCCTTCGATTTAGTTTTAAAATGTGGTATTTTTTTATAGTAAGTGTTTTAAGAAGAGTCTATAGATTTTAACTTACATTTTAACTAATTGCATCTAATTTTTTTTATCGGATTGTGATATTTTAGAACAGTTAGAATATTTGTGTTATTTGGCGGTACTTATATTTCACAAAAATGGTGTACAAGTTTTTATATTTTTTAATTTTTAGAAAAAATGTATTTGTACATTTGTTTTGGGTATGGTTTGTATAAAGGAGCTGTAGATTCTTCTTAAATCTGCTATTTACGACTGCCAAAAGTGGAATTACCGAGAGATATTAAAAGAGAAATTTGTATATTTGGTTTATTGTGACTTAATTGCAAGGTATTTTTTTAATCGTAACTTAATTTATCATTGTGTTTTGGTAAATAACGTGAAATAATATTAAATTAACGCGTAATATTCTCGTGCAAAATCAATGGCAGCAAGTGAATTGATTAATTTAGTCAAAAATGTGAAATAAATTTTATACATCATTTCTTAAGAATAAATTGTATTTTATGTGAATAAAATTATTCATTTGGAATAAAAATTTTTTAAAATTTTACTTTTAGCCTTTTTATATTATTTAATAAATATTTTACAAGTATATATTTTTTATTTACAAATGAAAAATATCAATTCTATTTTTAGTAAAATCTACACGATCTTTCCTTTCGATTTAAAATGTAACCAGCACCAAAATCAGCAGCTGATTGTGGTTTGCGTCCAGGAATCAACACTGTCCCTACAGTGATCCAACTATCTCCTTTACAAGAAATGTAAAATTCTTTATTTCTCTTATTAGAAATGGCCAATCCTGATAAAGAGTATATTTAAATTAACAGAGAAATTAGTTAGTATTAATTTAAATTAATAATTACATATAAAGACTTATTCTTATTTACCTGGTACTTTTTTCTCAGGACAGTAAATTTTTGTAGTTTGTGGAACCACTTTAATATCAATAAGCTTAACAACCTGATCATTAAACTTGGCTCTGACTGGTTGAAGTCCTGTTAATGCTCTTTGTAAATTATATACATTTTCAGCAGACATTTCATTCCATTTTATAAA
>JAPYZP010002687.1:0-13277 GCA_030522985.1 Torymus sinensis
ACCGTATTTTTTGATACGACGTGTACAAAGCTTGATTTGGAGCATTCTTTTTTATCCGAGCGTGCGCGAAATCAAGCTTTGCGCACGGAGTATTAAAAAATAGTATACGCAGCTAGTGCGCGCGGTGATTCAGACACGAGTCGGTTTTGTCGCCCGAGCGAAGCGAGACCTGCTTCGCGCACTAGTTGCGTAATGTACTATTTTGATATAACATATACAGAGCTTGTTTTATCGCATAATTTTGTATTCAAGCGTGTACGAAATCGAGCTTTGCGCACGTAGTGTCATGAAATATACTTAGATATATATGCAAATACAAACATCATATGTCCTCCGCAATAATACACTTTACCATCGTGATTAGTTATAAATTCGTATCCCAAATCATCTGAGGCATTTAATATTTCATTTATCTTATTAAACGATGTTATTATTTTTACAATTTAAACGTTCAGATCAATTAAAACATTTCCCATTTACGTGAAATAAGTCGAAATATCTTTAGGATTTATGGAATGAAGGTAAAATATGAGAAAAACTTGCTAACGAAAGTATTGCAATTTTACTGATTATTCCAGGATCTCGCCAAGATACATTAATCTATGGCGCAGCTTGCTGACCCCTCTTTCGCCCATCCTTATAGCGTATACCCCTCAAATAGCGCTTGTTGCTTTTCTTCTGGAATTCGACTTTCCGAATCTTCATTAGCGGAACTGTTTCTCAGAATAGAAAGTATACTAGCGCGTGCTGTCGTCACTCCGTTCGAAATGAAAGGTATAGTAGAGAGAAAAGCACATCAAAGTAGAAAGCAGCTCTTTCGAAGACGGACAAATTGGCTATTCAACTTGAATCGTCTACCCCGGGGTTCTGTCATTCGATTTGTTATTTAAAACGACACGAGTATGACTGTTCATAGAACTATTTTAATCCACATAAGAAAAAAGAGATAGAAAGAGAAGACAAGGCTTAATGGGCATAAATAGCGTCGGACGGATTTTTTTCCATGAAATCCTTTCTGAAGGAAGAAACACGCGTTCTTACGCCTCTTGGAAGTACGAAAACTGAATAGGCTCTTTCCCTGTGGTAGTCAAATAGATACGTTAAAGAGAATGTATGCAGATCCCTGGAGTGAAAATTACGCAAATAGAAATTGATGATGTAGTAAGGGTTGCGCTACAGTATAAAGAGCAAATTGAGATGACTAAACTAGTTCATAAGAACTATTACTTCAATTTTGTTTGTAAAATGAGAGAGAATATTTTAGTTCTACCTCTTTGTATTAAAGAAGTAATAACAAATTTTCAACTACTACACAATATATTAAATAACATCTAAACCACGAGAAAGAGAATACAAAGATTAGAAAATTGATTGACAAACATTGTCATGTACATTTTTAGGAACTTTATAGTAAAACGTTCAAATTATGTAACCGTTCAAGTCGCCTGAAACTGAATATAAATCAATTCAGTCATCTAACCAAGTTACTAAGCCGAAACCGACTCAGATTTGGATAAAAAGCTGCCATCATCGATCTATACTTAGAGCATTTAACTCTAAAAATAAAATCTAAAACTTTATCTAAGACAAACAGACAAGTGTTTCCATTACACAAAATTAGAGCAGCTTTCTCTAAAATAACTTCTATTTTGCACGCAGACTATATTTATTAGCTTTTTCGAACTGGTATCACAACATTTGGGAGCTCATACGAGTTAAAGAGTAAGATCGAGAAGACTTCTGATCTATAACTGTTCCTTAAGCCCACTGTCGCATTACTTGATTCTTTTTCTCTAAAGCGAGAAAATAGCCACTGCGGATTTTTATAGCACGTGATTATAATCTCACGTTTGGAGCGTCACGTACCATTTATTAGATAGGCAATTGTTCTAAACTGTTAGAATTCTAAAATTAAAATAATGAGTCACAAGTTTTGCTATACACAGAGAAAAAGAAATCATTGCCATTATAAATCCATGTGAATAGTAAACGAACGGACATTTGGATATGAACAAATGAATAGAGGAGACCGGGGCAAGTTGGCCTACAGGGCAGGTTGGCAAAATGCTAATAACTCGTGATTAAAGTAATAAAGATTAAGTCTGTTGATCTCAGTAACGTAAAATAGAATAAGAAATATGCGTTTTAATTTTCAGTAAGAAAGCATCATGCACCGTTGATTTCTCAAAACATGTACTTATTAGAAAATATTAAAACCTTTTGCTAGGAAATCGAGATTATTCAAAGAAAAAATACCATCAATTCGAAAGCTTTTTCTATTTACTTACAAATAAATTAAAAACTTATGTGCCTATATCGCGTTGTTGTGTCCACACCAGAGCATCTGCACTCGACATCCTCGATGCATCTCGTTATTCTCCGTCCGCGCGTCGAAAGCCATTTTAACGACGATGTAGGTCGCCGCGTTATGGAGCCTCAGCACCCGATAGAAGTTGCGGTAGTTGAGCGTGCGCGACTTGACTGTGCGCCGAATTCGCGATCGTTGACATCGAACAATGTGGGAACTCAAAGAAAAAGCTGAGCCTCAAGGGCGTGTAATTGGATGACGATGATTTCGTATACATAAAAGTAGGCGTCCTTAATGATCTTTAATTAAGTCGGGGGGACGAATACGAAATGCAGATGTCTCGGGCGCTCTACCGCCCATGTATTTCTTCCTTCTGTGTGTATAATCAGGTCATTATGAGTTAATTAGATCGGTTTAGTTTGTGATGGAATAAATATTTCTCGAGTAAGAAACTTGTAATAAGGCTTGATTTTTATAATCAGTTGATTTTTTCTATTTGAAGAATATATTTGAAACATTTTACAAATTAAAATCGTAAAATCGCTTGCAACAAATATTTATAAGAAATATGTTTTTGTGGTAGTAATAAATTAGAATAGAATGTGAATATGCACGAAAAGTTTTTTTTTTAGAAATAAATGTTGGTGAATTACTTGTTCTCACGTGTACATATTGTGGAGCCTTACATGCCTTCATTTTTAAAATAAAAATATCGGTATAAGCTCTAAAAAATTAAATGCACAACCTTATACTAATACGGGAAGCAGGATGGTTAGAATCATTAATACCATCATTATAAAAGTTATCTACAGAATCACTAAATCATTATTTATGTAATAAGGGAATCTATATTAATTATTTTTTCATTTGTTTCTTTTTAGATTGCATCTTGTAAATAAGCTTTTAACTTCATAAAGTTAATCGCAGTAATGTAAAACCATTATTATTAAAACCATTTCTCACCAATTTAATTAATCTATGTACAACCCTCATTCATCTTCATGTACATCACATAAACGAGCTAGCAGATCCTCTTATTCCTCTACGTCGATTATGAAAGAGTTATAATTAAAAGGCTGACACAAAGAGGAATATGTAAGAGAGATAGAGACAAAGAGAAAGAAAGAATGGAAGAGAGTGCAAGAATGAAGAGAACAGGAGAGAAAGAGTTAGAAAGAGAGTGTGAGAGAATGAAGAGAGCGAAATAAAACTAGGCCAATCCAGAGTTAATCTCGACCCTAAAATTGTTATTATTACAGGAATGCCAGCCGGAGTTCTTGCACGACCTTGTCCTAAAGATGAAGGCCTACATATTCACGCCGGGCGACTCGATATGTCGCAAGGGCGAGGTAGCGCGAGAAATGTTTATTATAGCAGACGGCATCCTCGAGGTGATCAGCGAGACGGGCAGAGTGCTCACGACAATGAAAGCCGGCGACTTCTTCGGCGAGATCGGCATCCTCAACCTCGACGGGCTCAATAAGTAGGTCGATTGCCTCTGCAGAGCGTCAGCTCTGTCGCCAATTAATTACGAAGAGAGCCCCCGTGTTCGCGTGTCGTATCATTGCTGCCGTTGAATCTTTGACGTTATTACACGCATTAATTATATTTTACACAAATTTCTCAATACTTCGGTCTTTATAGTCTCGCTAGTCAATACGAAATGCAGTGCTATTGGTTCAAACATTTCCTTGTAAAAGATTTTTTTAATTTTTATAGATACATCTAATATTATATTTATCTATTTTTAGCAATTATTTCAAAAATAATTTGTATCTTAATTATCGTACGTGATAGAAGATTAAAAGGATTGTAAAAAACAACCATATTTCAACTCTGATGTATCACTCGAATGAATTTTTTATTAGCACCACATATATGTGTGCAATTCTACAAAAAGTTTTCCCTAACTCGGTTGTAAAAACGATGAAAGAAAAAGTTAAAGCATACCTTTGAAAAAAAATTTGAACACAGAAAAACAGTATTCTGACACAGTTTTAACCACACATTAATTTCTCTTATGGAAATTTAACATTGGAAAAATGGACGAAAAGTGGTAGTTGATTGTTTCTAGACTAAGAAGGCCGTCTGCCGATCTTCGACTCCAGACCCGCCTACCCCCTACAAGATAGAATCGCCAGATGTATATTCCTCGCTCCATCGTTGTATAAATTACTGGGTGGTAATTAGTAAAAAAAAGGCTTGTACAGTCAACTAGAGAGATAAAAAACTTCTTTATTTTACTCTCATTGTACATAATCAACGTACACACATGTGACGCATGACGTTTCTCTCTCTAGACTAATCTCGTGCGTTCCTCGCTCTCGAGTAGATAATGTTGCTCCTGAACTAAAATCTTTTGTTATGTTTCTCCTTAAACACGCGCATACAAATTAAAGTCATTGCGATTTTAACATTTTTCCACCACGAGTTTTTGACTCAACACGCTTCTGCATTCGTGTACAAAATAAAACGCAAATATCGCAACTTTCTCCAATAGTGGACCGTTGGATACATCGTGGCTGGGTTTTGCTTACCTGCTGGGTGAAGAACGTTGTCCAGTATTCTTCCATTCAGTCTTGAGGTGGCTGCTAGGCATCCGTGATGTCATCTAAGATGCTAAAGATGCAACAGGCTCTATTATTTCTCTTCTGGAAGTAGGTGGAACTAGTGGATGATACCTGGGAGCGTTGATGTCTGGTGAACTGGTATCCAGCATGGCCTCCTTACACCCGGTGCATCTTATCACGGTAATCCTGGGGATGACGGCAGCATTTCGGTTGCCTACCAGCCGAGAAGTACGTCTTTTAGTGGCCTGCTGCACGACTTGTTCATCATATCAGGCGCTTTATGTCTTGCGATGGTGGAGAAATTAAAGCTCTTTTTTCGCGTCGGAAATTTGTTGGCGTCTGTGGGAGCTTAATATTGGTTATAGTCCTCAGTGAACGTGTTTCGTACATTTATCCCATTAGAAAAATTGATGTATGTTTTAAGCTGTATTACAAGACTGTTCCCAGCGTTAAACATTTTTTTCGTCTATTGTACGACCTATAGAACAAAAAAAAATGTATTACAGAAGAAGGAAATTTGAGTACTGTCATTAAAAATACACAAAATGCTTATACAAGATTATTATTATTATCAAGGAGCACGGTAGCGCTCTAAAAGCAAGTATAGAAGAAGCCTGAGGGGCAACCGGGGGTTATATACTTTGATATCGGTGCGCATGAACTTCGATTTTATATTTTTTATGACTATCATCATAACTCACTTTATTATTATTATTATAATTAGTATTAGTATTAATTAACAGTCTAATCATTACTTTTAACAGACGCACAGCAGATGTTCGTTCGGTCGGCTATTCCGAACTCTTCAGCTTATCCCGAGAAGACGTGCTTGCCGCATTGAAAGATTATCCAGAGGCGCAGCAGATCCTTCAAAAACTGGGGGAGAAGCGGCTGCGCGAGGCGCAACGCGTCACCCGCTCTTTTCGCCATCCACCGTCGCCAGGCCATGACTCGTCGGACAACAGCACGGGCAAGCGAATTGTAGATAAGCTAAAGAGCGACGTCAAAGGTTTGAAAAACGTCCTCAACGTTCGAAAGAGTCGTCGGAGCAATCGACAGGAAGAAAGTCTCGAACTTCAGCCTCTCACACCCAAAGTCCCACAACTCCGGCGGCAGACGCGAATCGATGAGAGTCAGGATGTCTCGGCGAGCGAGCCACCGATATCGCCACTGGGTGCAGGCCTACCACTCCTGTCTCGTCTTCGACTCCTCAAGGAGAAGCAGGAGCGAGAAGAAAAAAAATCTCTAGTGGATCCGCAACCTCATCATGAGCAGGTGCATTCACACATTTTATTCCAGTATAGCGTAAGTTATGTACAAAACTGTTCAAAAACTTTCGGGCTACACTAATAGGAATTCTGGAAATGTAGATTATAAGAATAAATACAAAAGTACGCGTGAATGTACAAAATCAATATTAGTATTTACAACTTGAAATTCTTCGAAATAAGTAATGACGTAAGCCGAGTATTATGTTTTTAACGTTTTCGCACAAAACATGTCCTTGTTAGTTAAATATTTTCTTTTTTATATATTTGTTGTGCTCAGAATAATTACATTCTTCTTCCTTAAAGAGGATTAAAAAATTTTTTAAACATTAAAGTTTTTGTCTATGAAATACGTGTAGCATATATCTTTACTTTAATATATCTATGGTAACATTTAACAAGTTCTGTTTGATTATTTGAAGTTTAAATTCCCCTAAATCTAACGTCTACTTATAAATTTCCAATATCTAGGTACAAACTACTGCGGAAGTGCAGCACCCCAGCAGTAGCAGCGGCGGTAGCGGTGGCGGCGGTGGCGGTGGTGGCACGAACGTACCGTTGCTTCAGCGCCTGCTGCATATGAAAGCGAAGGTGGAGACCGAATCGGTGATAGATCGCGAGTCTATCGTCAAGGAGCCGCTGCTTCCGCGAAGCGTCATCCCCGAGGAGAGCGAAATCTTCATGTCGACCGATCAGACTGAGGGCGCGGTGACGGAGACGGCGACGACGAGCTCGACATCGACGGACGCCGCGTCGGGGACGCTAGTGGTACGCTCGCCAACGGCAATCTCGTCCGAGTTGGAGAACGGCGCGAGCCGCAAGCCCTGGGCGATGCTCAAGGACGCTTCGATCAAGACTGAGGGAAGGCACCTGCAGCACCAGCGTCGGCGTGCCTCACCGGCGCGCCGCGTCCAGGTGCGCCAGAGTCTCGTCCACCTGAGGCAGCAGACCAAAATGTACGCCTCGGTGGACGACCTTTCGCCTGAGTACTGTGGACTGCCTTTCGTCAAGAAGCTGAAGATCCTTAATGAGCGCCAAAAACTCGCCGAGCTCGAGAAAGCCGTGCGCAGTTCGAGTCTTGACTGCGGGGAGAACGCCGAGGCCGAGTTCGATGGCAACCTAACACGCAGCCATTCCGAGGCCTGCGCCATCGAGTACGCCCGCAAGCTCGCTAAATTGAATAAGGTAAAATCATCCGCGTTGCCGATGAACGCGGTTCGATTCGCGCGGTAAATCATCGCGAAACTACATCGTCTCGCTGGCAAATGTGGAGAATTTTTCGTCGGTTCGAAGTCGGATGTGACGGGCCGCAATTCTGTTTATGTGATAGCTGCATTGAGAACAATAAGATTATTGCGGTTTCACTACTCATATCGTCATGAGAAAAACATTTACGCGTTGCAGTTGCTGCTACTATAAAAATATCGTTCCTATATATTTTCTTTTAATGTCGGTTGATTAAATATTTAAACATTTCATTATTAGCATTTTAATTTCAATAAATATTCAATAGCTTTGAGTCGTCAATCAATGCTTTAGGGCTGAATAGCCAAATTCAAACTGCTGTGGGCATTGTTAAACAAGTACTCGAACGTTTTAAACTTGTGCACTACAAGCTTTCGCCGCATTTTATACAATTTTGGAATTAAGGATATTGAAATTTAAATTATAAAATACAAGTGAAATTCAAAATGAAATTTCTTTCAGATATTAAGCTTGCACGCTACTGCTTTCTATGTCTTTTAAAGACATTCTCCATAAATGTTAAACGCTAAATAAATAATGCTTTATATATGCTTTCAAATGTAATAAAAATTAGCTTTTTTACGATATAAATCAAGTATTTCACAGAATCATACTCTTTCCACAAATAAGCAAATAAAATATGGTGTGCTTAATTAATTTAGCCATTAAATAACTGTTTTCATTAGCTATCTGCAGTTGTATTTACACGGAAAGCGTCACAGCTTTGGATTATGGATTTTGCTCGATTCGCTCCAGAAACATACGGGAAATTATATCATACATCGCGGATTCTACGCACATCTCTAGTAATTGTCCAGAGTTGTGGCATTGCTCGTCTTTATAACATTATACTTCTGAACGCAGAATAGCACAATTTTTTCAATTTGGCATGAACAGACGGCATTTTAATTTTTTAATTAGCAGTTACGATTAATACAATTTTCGAACGCAAATCCTTAGTTTACGACATACTTATATTGTACGTTAAAAATCTACGTGACCTTTAAAATATCTAGAATTTTTCTGCTTGTCGTGCACGCGTTACTTATACCACTTTTTTAATGATGTGCGCAAAGATCGATTTTGATTTCCGATTTGAGTATACAGAGTATATTATTGCCGCTTAGTTTGGGAGCACGTGCAAAGCATTTTCGTTGCACACTCTCCTGAACAGTTGCGAGAATAGAGTACCGTGCACACGCACATCACGCACGTATAAATAATGAAAAAAGCAATGATGAAAATTTAACAGGCAACACACACTTGTCCTGCAAGTTTTTCTTTATCCTCTTGACTATTTACGAGTAGACCATAATCGAAATGAAACTTAAATATACGGCTACTAGAGCTTCAGCTGCACTGCACGCGCTCGACTAACATGGCCGACACGCTATCAAACGCATATTATGTTGCACGTAGAGAAAGCATGGCGAGCGCAGCTACGTATAGCAGAGCATTATGTTCTCTCGTTTGTTATTTTTGGTTATTCCTCAACATGCTTTGAAATCGGCATTGCAGGAGCGCAGGCGGCGCACGCTAACCTCGCCGGATCAGCTTTCTCCCGAGAACGAAACGTTAGAAAGGCGCAATCTAAAGAGCATCCTTAAGAAGCTCTCGGCCGGCAGCAGAGCCGGCAGCTCGGAAACCTCGGCGACGAGCACGCCGGACCGCGAAGCCGCCTCGGCCGAGCTGCGACGGCTCATGCGAGCCCCGACGCTGGAGGGCTACGCGGCGCGCCACTCGAAGCTCTCCAAGAGCGTCACCTTTAACAAATATACTTTACAGAGCCCGCCGGGCACCGACGCCGTGGCGCCGGCGACGTCGACGGCGGCGGCGGGGGCCGCGGCGGCAGCCTCGTCCTCCTCGTCCTCGTCGCTCCTCGAACAGGCCTCCTCCGTCCCGGGAGAGGCGGCGGGCCAGTCGGAGCCAGAGCAGCAACCACTGCCACCACCGCCCACCAAACTCACCTTCCGTCCTCTGGGCAGTGGGGCCGTCGTCGCGAGCCGAGAGCTCTCCCGCTCGAGAGACGAGGACGAGTGCATGGGCGAGCTCGTTTCCGGCATCCGGGACGTCCTACAATCCCGACTGGTGAGCGACCCCCCGTCCCCCCCAGCCACTATGTCCGTGTCCCGGGACTCATTTGTGCTTTTGCAGGAGGTCATCCAGAACAAGTTCGAGCGGGAGTACACCTCGCTTGAGTTGGAGATCCGCAAGCGCGACGAGATAATCTCCCAGCTGCAGGCCCGGATCCTGGAGCTGGAGAAGCACGACAGCGGGAACGATGAGGACAACGAGTCGGCGGGCGATAGCACGGAGCACGACGCCTCGCTGGAGGACGACTTCGTCGACGACAACGACGAGCACCCGTTCATGCGCGACAGCTCCGTCGACACGGTGCTGACCGCGCGCTCGCGGCGCCGGGTCTCCTCGCCATCGTCCGCCACGGACTCGTCCGCGCACAACCGACGCTCCTGGGAGGAGCACTCCGAGGAGGAGACCCTCGAGCTGCAGGACTTGCCGCAGTCCATCAAGCCCCAAAGTCTCTGGAAGGACGAGGTAGCGATCGACCTAGGCTCGAGCGACGACAGCGAGGAGGTCGCGGCCGGGGGCCCCAGGGGCAGCTTCAGCGACGAGGACGAGGAGGAGGGGCCGCGCGGGCGGTTCCGCAGCAGCCACAACAACTGGGAGGTGGAGATGCTCGCCGAGGAGCTCGAGAAGCGGGAGAGGCGAAAGAGCAGCGAGTACTCAAACGCGGGCTCCTAGCGCATCAATGAGATGATAGAGACACTGCGCTACTACACCAACAGGTCCGCCCTGGGCCGCAGCTGGAGGTGCAGCCTCTGCCGGCTGTGCAGCGTCGCGAGAGTCGCCGGAAATAACTGCCCGTACTTGGATCTCACCGGCGCCGCGCTCAGCGCCTGCAGCGAAACCATGATGTGACCCACCATCAGCATCCTAACGACAACGCGCCTTTGCTCCCTTCTTCTCCTTTCTTACTTTTCATCTTACTTCGCTGCGACCGTGACTCCAGTAGTCTTCGCTGCTGCAGTTGCGCTCGTTTTCTTACTCAATTATCTGTCGAGGGCACGTGATCGAGTCAATCTTTCCCATCCTTATTGCGTTATCAGCACTTACGTAAGAGTGATTTTATGTGCTGAATGTACTCGAGCCAGTGTTTCATTGTATTCTCAGTTTCATTTGCAATTAAACATGAGCGAAATTCTTGTCTGTTAAAGAATAGAGAAAAATAAGGATATAATAATTACTTTCATTAGCTGAACAAAATAAGTGCAAACTGATGCTATCTAATACCCGATTAAATAATATATTAAACCATGACTCGAAAGTTATGAAAATTTTTTGAGTAGACGAAAAAAAATATTAAAGCAAAAGTTTGTACAAATCCAAATGTTTTAAACAAAAAATGCCTTTTTAAAAGACTAACTGAACACGTCTTAATAGAAGTGGAAAAGAAATTTGATTAACTGGGCATAAAAGGAATTTCGTGTCCTTAAAAATACAAAAAAAATTCAATGATACAGTGAAGCAGTAATAATCATAGGCATACTATGTGATCCTATTCATCTTATATAATAGTAATAACATTAATAGTGAGAACTTGAGATAACGAAATTTTACTATTATTAGTACATGGACAGGATTAAACGATAAAAATTACCGTAAAACTTGCTTAAACAAATGTAAACTCTGAGAAGTTTTTCTATAAGTTTCTTTCTGTTATTGCTACTTATAATCTCTAGAAATTTCAAAGTGCGACACGAACCTTCAACAAAAAGTTCTATAAATTTTACGCTCAAGGGGGTAGACGACATATCTCGACTTTTAAATTTAAGAATAATTGAATAATAACACTATTTATATATTTATAAACTTTACAAGCATAATCTTTTTCTTATTAGAGTTCTAAACCCCTTTGCATTCAAAAATATGCTCTTTCAATATTGTCACTATCCAGAGAACGGATTTTGATTTGTGGCCACCTGAAATATCTGTTTTGAATGTCATTGTAAATTTCAATCATTTTTTTTTAATTCTTTTTCTTCAAGAAAAGTTTATAATTTTCCATATGTTTAGTTTAAATTCAAAATATTTCCTAAAACCAACATGTTAAACTTTTTCAGTCTAAAATTGATTTGCACAGTGACCATAGACGCTCGACACAAATTATGTAGGAATTTTAAAAAATCTAACTTTGAAACTAAAGAGATTTGGAGCTCGAGTAAAAAAGGATTTTTTAATAAAGTTTATTCGTATTGCATAATGGTAAACCTTTTTTTTGTTTTGTATCCTTTAGATTAAATAATAGATAATATTTCCAAATATTGTGAATAGTACGTTTTTATATGGTAAAATAATTAAATATACATTTATACAAAAACTAATTTTTATTTTAATGATCACTAAATTGGATAGGAGAACAACATGTTACACTCAATCTATTCGGTAATTTTTACCGCGAAATACAAAAAAAAATTCTCTCCATGTATTGAACGCGGGATCTGATGTTTTTTTTATAGTATTAACAAATTCACATATGACATGACTGTAACGTGAAAATGAACTCTGATAGAAAGAGTAAGGAAAAATACCTCAATATGTTTATTGATAATTATTTTGATAACCATGTTCAATTCTCTATAAAAAAAGGATTCTCAAAATTATTGTATTTTATATATCAAACGTGGTTCTGAATTTATTATTTACTCAACTAAATGGCTTCAAGATTAGTGCAGTATCTAAAGAAAATAAATTATTTTCTTAATTGGATTTTATTGTTGAATATATCATTATTGATTATATCATTATTTGTATCGAATTGTGTTACTGACGCGTTGCAGAAAAGATTTAATCTGAAACTTAATTAATTTTGACTTGGCATACTATATTATGAGAATAATATTTTACATTACATCAACCTGACGATTCACTCAAATTATACTTTTATTGTATTAAATCAGTATACGCAAGATTAGTGCAGTATCTAAAGAAAATAAATTATTTTCTTAATTGGGTTTTATTGTTGAATATATCATTATTGATTATATCATTATTTGTATCGAATTGTGTTACTGACGCCTTACAGAAAAGATTTAATCTGAAACTTAATTAATTTTGACTTGGCATACTATATTATGTGAATAATAAAATAATACATTTTTTATTTTTACATTACATCTACCTAACGATTCTCTCAAATTATACTTTTATTGTCTTAGATCAGTATACGCAATTGAAACCCTTTGAAAAGTTATGTGCTGTATATTGAATGAAGAGTACTACGCAATAATCTAATGGTTCACATTCTAAAATAATGCATAATTTGTTCAAAATAACTGTATTATGTGACTATGTAAATATTTTTATTTTCTATTATCGCAATATTCTTTATACCCCTGTTAAAAAAAACACATGTTTTTATTATATGTTAATTACACATGATAAAAATACATGTTTTTATCACATGTTTTTTGGTCTCAATTCAACACATGTAAAAATTAAAACATGTGTTAAAAACATGTGTTAGAAACATGTGTTAAAAAAAAAATAAATTGTAAATAATAATAGACTTATTTTCATTATTTATTACTTATATTACATATCAAAAACAAGGCATGCCTTCTAAGTTTTTGACTCTTGAAAATTCATTGAAGTGCTCGACTCTCAGTCTTATATGTACACTTGACATTGTCAACTTGATTATGAGAGCAGTCGGCTGGTCGCCACATATCGACCAATGGCGGTACTAAGCTTGTCACTTAGACCCCATTCTTAGTACCGCCACTGGCCGATATGTGGCGACCCGCCGACTGCTCCCTTAATCAAGTTGACAATGTCAAGTGTATATATAAGACTGAGAGTCGAGTA
>JAPYZP010002688.1:0-12908 GCA_030522985.1 Torymus sinensis
TATTAAAAATGAGTATGTAATTAAAGGATAGTAATACTTTATGCACAAAGTTTTAAAATCTACTTTTTTGCATCTGTCACAGAGGATTCCGTTGACGTTGGTAACAACGTGGAAGATGAGGAATCGGAATGTTACGGAATCCTCCGTGAAACATCTTATTCATAAAACTTTTCATTTTACTTTCTTTTGCAATTAATTAATTTTGAAATAAATTAATTTAACTTTTCTAGATTACCAAATTTAATTTTATAAATTTATTACTAGTTTTTATTTTACTAGAATTTATACTAAGATTGAATTACATATATGCTTATTTTTAAATTTATTAATAATGATATTTATTAACAATGTTTCTTTTTTGCTTTTTGTTTCATATTAAATACTTTTTGTAATGTTAATAGACATACAGAAATTACATCCTTATGAACGTTAATGTAACCTTTGCTGGAAGTTGTAATCTAAGTTTTATGAATGTTGAACTGACTTTTCGCATCTTTGAAACACATCAAACATTTTAAAGGATTAAAAGATCTCGCAGCGAAAAGGACGTCTAGCGATAACAAAAATTGAGAGTAAAATGAAAAGAGAGGAGAAGAGAAAGGGAGAGGGAGAGAAAGTCGATGGAATGTAATGGCTAAGGTGGAATGTGCATTGTATTGTTAGAGAACAAAAGGAAACAAGTTTGGCCGCTGCTGAATTGGCGCCGTTACAATTGAAACGCAAGCGCCGAGGTCAAAGCTTTACCAGTTTCAGGAAACAAAAGATATATCGAACTAACTGGTAACAAAGGAGATTTTGGCCATAGTTTGAGCAATAGATGGTGGGGTCGTTATTATTCGCATTAAGAACGTCGTTACAGCCAGCGTCGCCGCCCGCACTTTGATTGTTCATTTCCGTTAATTTCGTAAAAGATTGTTACTGTAATGCGATTTAGAAACTTGTGAAGTCCGTTGAAGCTTTAGCTTTGTAGAGATTTATTCTGTCGAATAAAATGAAATTGAATAGAATAGAATGAAATAGATTTTTATTTTTAAAGTTTAAAATACCAAATCTACTGCAGAAAAAAATTACGTAAAAAAATGAATACTCTTTCATGTGCACCAGGCAGCGTTGTATTCAATGTAACGCAATGACATTAATCATCTAAATCTTGATCCTTACTATTTTAGGATAATAAATTTTATCTGAGAAGTTTATATACAGGAGCAAATAGTTTCGCTAGATAATTATAGACGTCGTGTAGTAGAAACAGATGGAAATCTTCGAACACTCGTCAAATCAATCCCGTCTTTTATTATACAAAAGTCCAAAACTATTAACGAGAAGAAACTATACAATCTGTGATCTGTAAAATCACGCATGCGCTCTTGACCGGCTCTCACGCGGAAGTGATCAGCTGAGCGCGCGCCATCGTTAAGGGCGAAACCCTTATAATATTTAAAAAAATACATAACTATACACAAAACCATTATGCTTAAGAAACATTTGTGAGTATATTTCCCATAAGACAAATAACTTGTAAATCATAAGCATAAAAAAGAATTGCCTTTCATCGCTGTCACAGTGGCGCAAACACGAATCGTCGCGTAAAATGCAACAGCTAACCTAGACGAGAGGAGGGTTGGAGGTAGTACCCAGCATTATCCGGCTAATCAGCGTCTTACGGTTCACCGGCGGATTTCCGGTGCGCATAATCTTCAGGGAGATTTCGCTCTGTATCTGCTCTCGCGGTTCGTCGGCTAAGTCTTCCATTTGTGATTTGATTTACAGATAAAGACGCGCCCGTTCGGATTCCTACACGCACCCTCAAAGAAACTCAGGCATCGCGAGGGTTATATCAACTCGCCGGGTTTTATCCGCTTTTGTGTCTCTTTCTCTGGCTCTGTTCCATTGTATTTATGCTCGCGGCGGAACGACATGCCTTCGATGTTTGAAGGAATATTATCAATAGATATGTCTGTGAAAATTCATGTGTCATATATGTGTAATTTTCTCATGACGCAACTGTTCTTCCGTTAGATAAAAAAAAATTGTTACCCTTATTTTACAACAGCTCAAACCAGAAAGAATTACACATTTGTAAAACCCTGCAGAGTTGAACATAGTTATCTAATCGTAGGTCCAATATATAAAGGTTTAATGTATAAAGATTTAATCTAATCCGAAAAGCATTAACAACCTTGAATAATTTCATAATAATAAAAAGAACTAATAAACATTTCCTATTACCCTGGTAAAAAATGAACCATATTATGGTCAATTTATATATAAATTGACCATAATATGGCAATTTTATGGTCAATTTTCCCCAAAAATATGTTTTCTCTTAAAATTCGTTTCTCTATCTTAAACCTTCCTGTAGGAAAATAAAAGCAAAATAGAAATCGTATCGTATGATGCAAAATCCTCTATAGTTATTATAAGGACTGTATTTGATTGAAATCCATGTAAGTAGTAATATATGAACATAGCGAGACAAAAAATTTTATAAAACATACAAAGATTATTAAATAACGTTGATCGGTAAAATATACATTTCTAAACTTTCCTTATCAAATAAAGAGAAAACCTTTTCTTAAAGTATTTGTAGAAGATATCTCGGTGAGCCATAGTAAAATCCCGTGCACCACGCAAATCACGTATAGCGTTTTCAATTCCTCGTGCAACCTCGCGCATCACTTTTATATTCTCCGTCGAGACCGAGAAAAACGAGGTTTTCGCCCGGGCAACCGCACACAGAGAGAAAGAAAGACAGCTTACACTCGCAACAGCCGAGATTACGGGATAAAGACGAGCCGATAGAAAAAAGGAGTCAGTACGCGCGCGGGTGAAGTAGCGAATGGAAACAGGTATATGTACGCGGAGAGGGAGAGAGAGAGCGCGGCAAAGAAAGAGGGAGAGAAAGAGCGGAAGTTAAGGGGACGCTCGTTGTTTTGAATATTTTTCTAATTTATCATACCGGCTCAGGTTGTATACATACTTTTTTCCCCTTTTCTCTCTGTCTAGCTTCTCTCTCCAGCTCGTTTCTTTCGTTGATCCGAACTCGACTTTGAGCGGAATATTAATCTTCGGCCGATAGCCCGCGACTTCCAGAAGGAGAAAGAAAAAGTTTTATTGCGGCCAGCCTATACCTCGTTCTCGGAATATAAACGCGCGGCCCTTTAAAGTGCATGTTTACCTTTTTCTCCATCGCTGCCTCCTTCGCCCACGATTTTTTCGTGGGATTTGTTTTTTTCCCCAGCTGCGTAGAAGAGGGGAGGAGCTGGGCAAGACTTTGTGCGGATCGTAAAATTCCGCTGAGCTTTAAAAGCTTTTTTCATCGGGGGAGATGATGCGGTTTGGAAAATATGCCGTCTGCGGGCTTCATTATGGCTTCTTATGTGTTTTAACGTTACATAAATCAGATTAGTGCGTGCTCTCAGACGTATGACACATAAAAGGACTCTAAAAGAAGCCTTTCCACGCGAAATAAAATTCAATACGAAACTTTTTTATGTTTCGCTTGGAAATTTATATATATTAACTTTAATATACATATTTTACATAAATATATCATAATTTTAATAAATATTTTTACTTTAAATATATCGCATTACACCCTGTAAACAAGTGAATGAAATTGAATACTATTTTACAGAAAAAATATAGCATTACTAAACGTTTTATGAGTGGCTATCACATAATAATTTTAATATAAAATTATAATTTATTGAAACAGAAGCACTTATTTAATTAATACTACATTAAAATTACTTTGTAATAGCCTGTTGTAAAACATTCAATAATAATTCTTTTTGGTAAAATTATATTGAGTTTCATTTAATTATTTAGAGTGCGTTATACAATCTATTAACATGCCCGTTTGTTCATAGTTTGATTAAAAAATTACTAAAAGGGCAGAGATGCTATATTTCACACTAAAGTGACACTTCACATATAGAGCGAATAACGCTATAATTACTCTATTTCCAGTACTTACTGTACCTTTCTTCTACATTTCATAATAAATTTAGCTTTTGTAATTGGTTTTAATTATTATGAAAGCAGCTTAGAAAACCATATTATGCGTAAATGTCTATATAAGAAATATACAGGCATTGTATCATGTTGCCTACTTCAAACATTATGGTTTAATATTTTTAATATTAAAAAACTTGTTATTTTTTATAGAGCTTTCCATTTCCATCTAATTTCACACAAAAATTTAAGATAACAAACTTAGAATCAATTAATTTAATATCTTATTTCTATATAAATTTAATAGCTCATTCTCCCGGATTCCATCGCAATTTTTCTCAACCTCTCTTCATTCTTTTTCCTTTTCCTCACATTCCTTCATCGCTACCGAAGTCAGTGCCCAATTAAAACCGAAATAACACATATCTTGACCCGCAGTCACTCCCTCGACTCTCCGTTCAACCGTGAATTACACGCGCCACGTACACAAAGTGACTTTGCCGCCACGGTGCGTTTAAGCGAACAATTCTATCAATCTGTCACTCATGCGCGTGGGGTTGGATTAAGTGGGTGTGCGCGACGCTCTCTCTCTCTCGCACTCAGAAATTCCTTAAGCTCCGTCCCCACGGGGGATGAGGAGGCGAGCAAAAGGTATTATACACGAGCGTGTGGGTGTCGGCGTCGAGTTCGATCTCTCTCTCTCTCTCTCTCTCTCTCTCTCTCTCTCTCTCTTGTGCGCGAGCCTAACTTCCAATCGGATTTCACGACGGGTATAACAGCTTGTGTATAAGTTTACCACGAGAGAGGAGTCGAGTGGGCGAAAACAAAAGGGGTGGCGTGCGGCGCCATAATCCACGCATGAGTTTTCGTAATCTGTAATTCAATGTTGTAGAATGTGTGTTTGTTATGTTGGTAATAAACGATGTATCTATTGTGATATTTATAAATTAAAAACAAAACGTATAGATACTCATAGATATTCGAAAATTTGCTTGATTTAAGTTCGATGATTGCATTTATTTTAATGAGGTCCGACAACATATAATCGAAAAAGGCGCCTTTTAGTCATTCCAGACTTTGCCAGCTTCTACGATTATACCAAAAAAGCAATTTGAGTATTCGACTATTACATTTCTCATACAGAAAGTATGTGCGTACAATGTACAGTAAAAGCACGAGGCGAGCAACAGGCGATATTTTCTCATGCGTGCGAAGAGTATCGTTAGTCTAACCAAAGCTAACATTCCAGAGATCGAGACAAGATGGCCGGTCGCGCGGCTAAATTTGAATAGCGAAAATAATTAAACTTAACAAAGATTATAATTATACACAGCACAAAAATAAGTAGACGGTTGTAAAGATGATTTTCGACGAACAACGATATAAAATTTAACGTTGTTTATTAAAATAAATCACTGCATAAGAAGTCAACGTTTCATGTGGTTTATTAGATCACCTTTTCAGGACCAGAATAAAATTATAGAGTTCACAAAATTATGAAAAAACATAGTGTAAAGACACCTATTTTGTGGATTTTAAATTATTAAAACGGTAATAACATGTTGGAAACAATCGAAATTCGGAGAAATTATCATGGAAATTAATTTTCTCCAACGAGAAGGAATATCAGTAACTATAACTAACGTTACACAAAACATCAAACTACTAAAATTTCAATTACTTTTAGTTCTTGAAGACAATTTTGGTCTCAATCGCATATTCCGCTTTGTAGAGTCCTTCAAAGCAAAGTACTGGTGTAGAATATGTAGGTGTTCCTCTGAAGAAACATCAAAATCAGCCATTGAAAATGTATCTAAATTGAGAACTATAGAGAAATATAACGCAGACATAATAAATAAAGATTGTAATTTTAGAATCAAAGAAAGCTGCGCTTTCAATAATATTGATGATTTCCATATTGTAGAGAATATTAGCGTTGATTTCATGCATCACCTACTCGAAGGAGTATGCATTTATGTAATGAGATCCATAATACATGCATTTATTTAAAAAAAATATAATTTTACACTCGAAACATTAAATAATAAAATTCAAAATTTGAAGTATAATAATACAGAAATATCCAATAAACCCCAGTCATTTTTTTTCAATAGATTGAAAAATAAATTAAATTTTAAATTAGTACAGCAGAAATACTTTGTTTAGCCTGTTACTTTGGATTAATGGTTGGAGATTTAATACCCGAAAATGATAAATATTGGATTTTATACAAATATTTAAGGCAAGTAATTGATATAATGATAACACCCAAATTGACTAAAAATTATATTAAAATTTTGAAAAATTTGATTGAAAAACATAATACTTAATGCATTGATCTCTTTGATAGTATCAAACCTAAGTTTCATTTATTGTCCCACTATCCAAAAATATTGTCCAACTAGGGGACTGTGCCCCCTGCATGTCTCGCTGCGCTAGACACACCACCGCCCCCCCCCCTCCTTCACCTGCTCATCGCCCTTCATGAAGTTGGCACTTTGTCATCGGTTTGGAGTATTCTATTAACGACTTGAAGTATTCTGGCTTCGCCTCATTTCCAGAGGGAGTGATGTTAAAGTCCAAGTACTCCAGCTGAGTCATGCCAAATCGATATTTGTCGATGGCCGCCGTTAGCTCATATAAGCGTAGACGCTCCAGGACTTGGGCCAGGTATTGTAGGTGCTCTTTTCATGCTCGAAAGAAGATTATGACATCGTCCAGGTAGACTAGACAGATGTCATTTAATCCAGCGAGTACTTCCTGAGACATCAAGCGCTGAAAAGTCCCTGGCGCGCCCTTGAGCCCAAAGGGCATGACATTGAACTGGTACGTACCCCCAGATGGTGTTGAGAAGGCGGTATATTTTTTGGAAGCTTCGTCCATGGGTACTTGCCAGTGACCGCTTTTTAAGTCGATAGTGGAAAATAACGTAGCGTTACCCAGATCTTTAATGGTGTCCATTATCCGAAGAACGGGATGTGCTACATCCTCAGTGATGAAATTTAAACGTCGACAATCGACGCAAAACCTAAATTGTCCATCCTTCTTTTTTGCGAGAACTATAGGTGAACTCTAGGGTGACGTATACATTGTTCAATAATACCTGCAGATAGAATCTCTTGTATTTTTTTTTATCAATTTTTCTCCTTTTTATCTCCGAGTATTGATAAAGACGTAATCGGACCTCGTTCTTGGGAGACTTCCACCTGAAGGTGAGAAGACTCGAGCATTATCTTTCATTATATGTTGAAAATATAATAAGTGTGTTGGAGCCTTTCCGGTTAGGTCATCTCCAGAGAGCGGTGCTCCGACGAACGGTATCGTTGAACGTTCGGTCTTCCCGACGTATATTACATTACGTCCGAGGTCCATAATTGCCTCTTCCTGACGCAGCCAATTGAGCAACCAGGACATCACATGAGAACAGTTTTCCACTTAACTCGATCTTGATCTGGGTTTTTCCAATTACCTTCATTGACATATTGTCGACTGCCAAATTTGTGGAGATGACTCCCTTATTCAGACAGCAATCCTTTGATAATAGTCGTGAATTGATGAAGCTGCAGGAGGCAGCTGTATCAACTATTGCTGCGACTCTTTGATCACCTAAACCGATATAAATTGGAGGTAGGTGTTTCCGGTCTTCCGGTTTAGGGGCAGGGGCGACCGAACCTTCCCTTTCCCCTCCAGTTTCCCGGGGTCGTGTTCTTGTTCAGATCCGGACAATCCCGGTGAAAATGGTATTCGGGGTAGTGCCAGCATTTCGGCGGACCTGCGCGTTTTCCTTTCTTTTTGGTATTCTCTTTGGTGGAGGCAGAGGAAGTGGTTGATCCCTTTTTAAAGGACTGATTTTCTTCCTCTTTATCTCTCTCTGCTTTCAGGGCCTTGGCGAGCAGATTAGAAAAATCTAATAGTGTATGGGCACGCATTGTCTTTTTCAGCGATGGCTTCATTAGATTAAACAATGATGCTACTTTACTCGCCTATGGGTCTTCTCGGCGGATACACTGATAGAGCATAGATTTCTGCTGGAGAAATGTTGCCACGGCCTCTTTGTCTTGCTGTTTTTTACCGAACAGCTGGGCAGTGAGGGCGGTTTTTATAGCCGCGCTGTCGTAGCGGTTGCGTATCAATTCTTGATACCTGACCCAGTCGACGTTCATCGACTTGTAGCAGTTCCACCATTTTACTGCTTCTCCTTTGAGGCCTTTCTCGAAGACTTCGGTACGTTGCGCCTCCGGCAGGTTGAAGAAGGTGATGTACGCCTGACACCGCTCTAAGTAGGTGTCAGGGTCTTCAAAATCCTGCTCGAAGAATTCTGGACGCGATGGACGATGCTGGAAGAGTGCCTGGGAAAAAGATTCCCAGTTGTGTAGTGCGGGTGAATATTGGAAGACCATTTCTCTCCTAGGAGCTGCGTTTGACTCCTCTCCTTCTGGAACAACTGCAGCTGCTGTTGCTGCAGCGTTCTCAGCAAGAATTGCCGCGTTCCTTGCTTGCTCCGCTAGGGCGGCTTCTTGTCTCGCCTATTCGGCGAGATCGTCTGCGCGTCCTTGCAGCTCCTCCACGTTCGCTCGTTCTAACCTTGTCGGCTACTCTTGCCTCTTCCTGAGAGCCGCGCTTCTCGCCTGTGCGGCTAGGTCTGCGGCTATCCTTGCTTCTTCGGTGAGGGTGTTGTTACTAGCCTGTACGGCGAGTTCTGCCGCTCCGTTGGCTTTTCAGCCAGGGTCCCGTCCTCCGGCTCGGAGGAGTTAGACTGTAGATCAGAGGTACTGGCTTGTGCAGCGAGGTCCGTCCAGTTCGAAGCGTCAAGCTCGAGTTAGTGTTTGACGGCTAGCTTCTTTCTTTTAACTTTCGCCGGAGTATAGGGCACCACTGGGTGTTTTCTCATTCCCAGAAGTGGTGTCTCACTCGGTGATTGGTCCCTGGACTCACTCACTCACTCCCTCGCACACGTGACCTGGTGAGGCGGAGAGTGAGTTATCGGCATTTTGCTAGCTCACGTAGATTCGTTTCGAAACGACTGCTTCAAAAAGGCCCCACGTTGGATGCCACTTGGTACACTAATGCTTGTGCATCTAAGTGTTCAAACGGAAAACGGAGGTTGAAAATTTTTTGGTGGCCCTGATAAGGGCCGATTGTTTATGTGGGAGGAGATGGATCTCCCTCCCTCTCCTTCCTCGAGAGCTCACGAAAGGTTGATACACCCTGTACGGGTGTATGTCCTCATCGTTAGATGTAGAGAGAGAGGATGAAGGGAGGAAGGGGCGTGGATATCGACGAGTTGACGAAATACCCTCTATGGTTATTTGCCCCCGTCGTCTGGACGTGGAGTGCGGGTACATGTTGGGGAGACATACGTCCACGGGGGTCAGCGCACCCTGTACAGGTGCACGTCACCGTCGCCGTGACGTAGGGGAGTTAAGGATGGAGGAGGTGTGCGAGAGCACGGGGATATTGGATAAGCATCATCTTCTTAGTTGTATTGATGGTATAGTTGATATTTTAAACGAGTTACAGAATACGGGTAAATAAAACATTAATACTAAAAAAAATATCAATTATAAAAAATACTAATAACGTTTTATTTCTTACAGATGATTGATATCAATACAACTAATTTCATGACAGCTGGACAATTTACATTATTTGAGATTTTTCACTGTAAAAGTCGAATGCGGCAAAAATCACCTTACGCACCAATGTCACATAATATTTTATACCACGAGAGCTGAATAATCATATTAAAGTTATGATTTTCAGGTTAGAGTGGTATAAATTAATTTTTTGCTTCAAGATTAGATTCCCGCAAGTGTTATTCTTTTGGCGCTAAAGGAATCCTTTTATAGCAAAACGATTCTTTTGCGCCGTAAGCATTGTTTCTTTTCCAACAGCAAACTGAAAGTTTTTTTATAGTTACATAAATATAAATTTAAATTTGATTAAAAAAAAGAAATATTTATAATTAGTTGGTGCATTCTACATTCTTTGCAAAACATAGACGTAGTACATCGTTTTTACGCTATAGCTATTAAAATTATCGATAAAAATGATGAAAATTAAAACAAAAAAATAAGGGACCGTAGAAAACTTTTGGAGTAAAGATATAGATATACTCCGCATGTTGACCCATGGCGCCACTATAGCCAATACGGACAGTCCCTGCAAGCGCCGCTTAAACCGGTGATGGCGGCAACACATTCTCAAGCCGGCAGCCACAAAGGTTATATGTGTAATACATTTGAAGAATCAACTCAACGCTGTGTTATAGAACAACAAATTCAGTGCTAAGTAATTATTACTCTAATCACGGAGAAAATGGAGTCAATGCAGGAAATGTTACACCTCTGGGGCTTAAGTGATGATGTTGTACAAGAACTTCTAAGTTAGTATATTATGCACCAAGGACGCAAAATGTATCATTCTCGGCGAGTGTGACCTTTGGGCCCAAGGTCGCACTTGGGAGAATGTTACAGCTTGCATCCGTGGTAGTATATACCATTTTTTTGTTCGAAGGCCTCAAAATGAGTATTTCGCGGCCCGTATAGAGGGCACAAAATACTAAATGTATATTGCGGCCTAGGCCTTACATTTAGTATTTCGCGACCTCTATACGGGCCGCAAAAATTCATTTTGCGACCTGAGAACAAAAAACTATATTTGTTTACTTTTTGAGGTTAGCTACATTTTTGCTGTTGGAGATATCTTGTTTAAGTACTCAGGTAAATATGCATTTAACGCGTAAATTATTATTTCAAAATCATATATATTGTTTGTTATTTGTACAATTTGTTAAATCTCAGAATAAATACATAATCTATATGCAATGTATATTGTTTTTACATACCACAGACTTTCTTGTATGCGACAGAATGTCATACAAATAACAAAGCGGTATTTTGATCTTAAAAGAAGTTTATCTATGAATTTTTTCTTTGTTTTACCAACCATTTTATAAATTCATTTTTCAGAAAGAACATTGACACATTGATTCAAATGGTAACTATAGATGATTTTAAATATTTTAATATTAATTTGCCACCTTCAGTGATGCAACATATAATTAATAATATAAGCAAAGACAATGTCAAACAACTGGTATTAATTTTATTATTAATTAGTAATTTATACAAAACTATTATAACTATTAGTTTATTTTCCTTTATCTAATTTTTGTAGAGTTGTATATTTAGTTCTAAGGATATGGAAATGCCAGATAAAATTCTTGAATCGTTATCTGTTAGTAATAATGTACTTGACAGATGAGGAGCTGGTGGATTATAAAAATAATTCAAACACAGATTTCATTAACGCCAGTCAATCTACCTCTATAAAAAAAGAAAGTTTTAAGAATACTTGATAACGATAAGGATAGTGAGGATAATACATCTGAAGAGTACAGTGATACCAGTCCATCTATTCTAGAAAGAAAAACGAGGTTACTAACTGAGAGCTATAAGCCAAATACTGAAACGAAGTCTCCAGAGCCTATTGAATCAGCCTCAACATCAAGAACCGATTCTCAACCATGTAGCAATATAGGGAAAAGACAATAAAGAAAACGAATCTTCAGAAAGAAGGACAAAGAGGATGGAGAGATTGAGCATGCATGTCCGTAAAAAGGTAAGGTAGTTGTTATTTATCTTTCCTTAATTTTTTTTCTCTGGTTTACTCTTTTTATACATTTTGCTTTTTCTCCTTAATATCTCCTCCAATTTTTCTTCTGAATTTTTTCTCTTTTATGTTATACTGTGTAACATAAAAGTGTACTTCTCTGTGTACTTTCTCTATTCTGATATGAAAAAATACACGATAAAACTAAATTTCACAGGGTAAGGTTATTTAGAAAAGTCAATCTGCACTATCCGTTCGACAGTTTACAGAAAGCAAACAATTGAGTACGACTCTACATCTGGACCTCTCGCCTTCGGCATTCTTTACTTTTACTCCCTAGGTGCATAATCTACTATTATTTCAATAATAAATGCATTTAATGAAATTCTGAATTCTGTTTTCGCAATAAGATAGCTACCAGTATAAAAATATTATTTATAAATATTCCAAATGTTTAAATAATTATTATAATTTACTGAAAATATAATACATTCATATGAATAAAATGTTGATTTACTAATATTAATAGAATTAAAAAATATTGCTTTAGTTAACAGAATCTCAACAATCTTATGAAGTACCTCCAAAAAGACCAAGTTATGAAAAGATCAGTATTGAAACAAAAATTAAAGTTGTCAACTTGACTCGGGAAAATCCAAACTGGTCATTCAAAAATTTGCAACTTCGAGGATCAACTGCTCTAACACGGAAGGATAATTTAAAAAGATGTAAAGAGCATATTAACAAAGGAGGTACACAGTATGACAAATCAGAATTTCTAAAAAAATGGACCTTTGATCGCTTCGTTGAAGCCAGAGCAAAAAAATTCTTGTCTTCACTAGAAATTTACAAGAATGGTCGTCACAAGCTGCTATGCGATTTCACCCAGAAGAGTTTCCTTTCACTGCGTTAATTTCTTGGATCTATAAATTTAAACAAGAATTTAGAATAACTCAAAGGAGAGTGACAAGATATGTTAAGCCGACGGAAATGAGATCAGTGGAAGCACTAGCAAAGACAGTAAGAAATTTTCAACAAGAATGTGCAACTACAATATGTAATTATAATAAGGACTATGTATTAAATATAGATCAAATGGGATGCGAATATAGAATGAATGTCCAAAGAACTATGGATCACAAGGGAATAAAAACAGTAGAAGTATCTTGGGGATTTAAATAAAGTGACATACAGTTATACAGTGCAGTATACCATAACAACATCTGTAAAACTGTTGCCAATAGTACATTACGATACGTGTGACCTAAGTAGCACTTTTTTGCACGGCGTGAAATTAGGGCCCGAGCGCAGCGAGGGTCCTAATCACGCCGTGCAGA
>JAPYZP010002689.1:0-25575 GCA_030522985.1 Torymus sinensis
AGAGGATTAACATTTTTTTCCTATTAATAAAATATATATCAATGCCTTGTATTTCCATATTTAACAATACATATTGTGCATTTATATACGTTATTAATTAATAATTTAATTAATAATTTTAACGATTTTTATTATAATAAAAGAGTTCTTTTTAACCTAGAATTGAATGTAAACAATAATTCTAATTAGAATCTTATGTGATATAGAAATAATACCAAAATGGTTCTGCCACTACTAACCGCAGATTAAATTTATAGATCGAGAAAGAAAAAGTTAACCCGATTATCAACCCTCCTTAATATTTTAATTCTAATCAGGAATTAAACTATATAAACAATAATTTTGCTCAAACAAACCCTAAACCTCTCCCTCAAAATAACTCGAACCATTATTTCACGATAATTTCACCAAAACAAATCAATATCGCCAAGATGATGCAACACTCCTGAATAGCTTCGATAATTGTAACAAAGTTAAGATCAGCGAGAGCCTTTGGTTTCGCGCCGCGAGCTCCTGCAATTTCTCAAATGCGAGAAACCATTTGTCTCAGTCGGCTCGATCGCAAGCGTCGGATCTCCGCGCGCCACGGCATTTCTGGCGAGCCTCGCGCGCGCGGAATTCGCCTCAAACTTGGCCTACCGCTCGTGCGCACCTGCGATGCGCGATCGGCGCGCTGAAATAAGGGGATATCGTAATCTGACACGATGCCGAAAGAGCCGATGCCGCCGCGTTTACGCATCGCAGCATCCCCGTGGCGCCGGCTTATATTGACTCGTGGTACATTCACGCGCACGTGTGCCCCTCTGCGCGGTTACGTTTGCCGACGTATGCGTATTTCTGTTATAAATAGAGAGATATCTTTTTAAGTGTCTAGAGAGATTTATTCATTTTCATTTTTAGTAGAATTAATGAGCCGGTAGCAAATAATTATAGTAACAACGTGTATTCCCCATACATCATCAATACCTTGGGCAATATATTGGCTATAGTAACTTTTTTTTACGCGATTTCTTTCATTTGCTATGTTGTCTCGCCAATTTCGGACTTTTCTACTTAAATAGTTTGCATGTAAAACGTAGTCAAGATTTTTACTAAGATTTTTTAAAAATATTTATCAAGAAAATTCTTAGAAGTAGAGTTTTAATAAAACGAAGTTGTGAATTTGCAGTCAAGCGATATGCCAATTTTTAACTGAACAAGTCTGAAGTCTTTCTTGAAGATGAAGCTGAGATAGGTAAGGTATCCACACTCGATACAGAGGCCAGAGTAATCTACGAGCTCGTAAAAAAGACGCGTCCACGTTTGTCCGTAAGTATCCACGCGCGCGTCGAGTTGAAAAGTGATGAAGCAGCTCGAGCTCGGACGTTACACTCCGGGACCTCGTATATCCTCGCCGGGTACATATCGACCGGGCGAAAGGATATCGGCCCACCGTAACGCCTCGGCCCTTGTAGGAGGTACGACTGCGCGTCCCTAATCACAATTTCTTACGAACAGACGGATGTTCAGAGAAAGAGGGAGGGAGGCCCTTATTCGCCTGCAAATGAGTCACGAAGCACTAGCTCTTCTCCTCGATCCTTTCTCTCTCCTCTCCTAATGGCGACCAGGGCGGCGATGATGCTCGCTAGCGGAGACAAGGCGAAGGAGAGGAAGAGGGAGGGAAGAGAGCTGAGCTACCAGTGCAGGAGAGAAAATTGGAGGAGGAGAGAAGGGGAGGATTTAAGAGGAGGAGGAGGAGTGGTCGAATACGCCTCGAGATGCATACGCGTACACACCGCGCGCTGACGATTTGACACGCGAGCAGCGCCCGTCTATTTAAATAATTGTTTCATTCGAAACGGCAAAAGTCTAATTACTGAATTCACGCGTCAGGACTCTGACGCGAAGATTTCTACCTACCAATCGTAATGCAGTATTATGAAGCGCCTCTCGGACGTTCATTGACATCTCCGGTAGTAATTATACCTGCAGTGCAGAGACGTCACTCAAAGATCTCATTTTTCTCGGATACACGGGTTTTCTTTACGGAATCGGGATCGTCTATTGGCAATCAGAAATTGTCTAATAATAACAATAGATTTTGCCAATATCTATAAAGATTGCTGTTACATCAACAGCAATCCGATTAAAAACGTGTAAATCTACGAGAGTAGAAGACGAATTAGTAGATCGTCGATCTCGGAGGCCAGACATTGACAGCAACCGCGATGGAGCAAAGAAATACATAATAGAAGCGCAGGACGTACGCGGCGGAGGAAAAGCGCGAAGCAGCAGCACACACATATATGCAGTTTGAGCGACGCTGGCATATAGAGCGCGAGCCGCGAGAGCGAATCGACGGGGAGCGGCGGTGGCGGCGACGGGCGCGAGAGGAGGGAGAAAGAGAGCAGAGCGAGAGAGAGAGAGGAAGAAGGCGGTGGTGGTGAAATACCTCCTGCTGGCAGCAGGAGCAGCGGCAGCAGCAGCTCGGGCTCAACGTACGACCTTGACGAGGCCTTGCCGAGGTCGCCAACATGATTCCTATCCCATCCAACGACAGCAGTGGAGCGCTAGCTGCTCGATGGCGTCAGCCGCGCTCGCGAGCTCCGGGAATTTACAGGCCTTCCCTCCGTTAACTCCCCCCTCCCGTGCGATCTCTCTCCTCTCCTCTCCCTCTCTCACTCTCTTGCTCACTCGCGCGCCCGTCATTTGCACGCGTGAAACGTATATAAAAGCAAGAGCAGCAGCAGCAGCAGCTACGACTGATAAATAGGAGAACGGAGGCGCAAAAACGACAGGATGGCCGTCGTCGTTGTCGTCGTAGCGTCGTCGATTTTTGAAAAAGGGCGAAACTCGTTTAGCCGAAGAAAGCCGAGGGATGAGAGAGAGAACGTAAACAGCCATAACACAGCAACTAGAGGAGAGCATGAACGACTTTATACATATATATAGGCAAGGGGGTACGGCGTTATGTCGCGGGCACGCACGGTTCCGAGTTTAATTATGGCCTCGCAGAAATTTCACGCGGAGAGTAGCATGCGCGCGCGGGGGGAAAATAAGACAGAGGACGAGACGCACATCGCGCGTGTCACGCTATCACGCGAGCGCGCGCGCACCTAAGCATCCACGTCCTCGTGCGTAGGTAGTCTCTTTTCGCAAACGCATGGCTCTTTTGTTCGCGTCGCTCTGCGCGGCCTGTCTCCCGCATGCTCGCGCGATTTTCCCGTCCTTGCACACATACACACACACGCGCCTCTGCGCGCACTCGACTTTTCTTGCGCGCTCATTTGTCTCTCTATCCTCCCGGTGGATGAGCTCTTCTTCTTCTTCTTCTTCTTCGGGCGACGTATACACGCGACCCATAGTGACTGTTACGCTTGCACGCCCTGGCCTTCCTATAATTAGTCCAGAAATGATACCTCGATGTAATGACAATCTTGCGCGCAAGCAAGCAAGCAAGCATGTGCGCGACTTTTACACTAATGACCATGACATCTGACTGTGCGCGCGCGCGCGTGTCTGTGCTCTCCTATATGTGCGGGCTTTTTGCCTGCCAGTCGGCCTGACTCTGGCCGATGATGGAGTTCGTACAGTGTACAGAGAAAATACATAGTCTTTTCGTAGTTAAAAGTCGAATGTGAGGCACGCCGGGGAGATATGTAATCTGTGGCAATTTTGCCTTATCCCCGAGCATCGCTGTGCCAATTAAAATTCTTCGGGGTGTGTTATGTCGAAAATTCGCAGAAATTGCATGTGAGATAATTATCTCTTCGTGTTCTAATCGTATCTTCAATGTTGAATGAAACTTTATTATTGTAGAATACATATATAGAAGGGAATTTAAGTAAAAATTAATGTTTCATTAATTTACATACTTTATTCGAAAGAAATTATATTACATATTCTCTGGAAGAAGTTACATAGAAAGTATTCAATTCTTGGTCAAAAAGTAATTAATTTGAACGAAATTAGGTTTTGATAAAGAGCTGGCTAAAAGACTCGAACAAAAGTTGAGGTTTTATATTAACACAAAGTCACTTATTATACGAGACAAATTAGAATGAATTTGGTACATGGTATCAAAGTAAAATGTAATATATAATTAGATGTCGAGTAAATGCCATAGTTCCTACGGTATAATCGGAAAGCCCTATACAATTGTACATGACTGTTTTTTGTTAGTATTGCAGTAAATTTCTGTTTCACAGCAAATTGGAAAGATTTTTTTCATGTTGAAAAATTTTCAAAGAGTCAACAATAATATGTCAAAATATCATAAAAATAAAGTATGAAAAATGACATGTAAAAGTGAGTGAATAACATAATCATAGGTTGCCATTCTATGTGCAAAAACGTATTGCAAATGCTATGAACTGCTCATGTTACTTTTTTTCGCACGACAAGTGACAACAGTCACATGAGCGAAAAATCTTCTTACGCACCAGTTTGGAACCGTATTTTATACTTCGAGAGACGAATAACCATATTAATGGATATCATTAATGGAATCTATATCTAATCAATGAAAATTATATTACTTTTAACATAAACAATTATGAAGTTTTCTGAACATAAATATTTAATCAAAACTGACAGGATTTTTGTCTCTATTTCCGCTATTCTAACTACTTTTGAAATTAGGTATTTCAAATAGTTCAGGGCAATCTTTTCAACAGTATTTTTGAATCGTTATAACAAAAATAATAAATATTTTATTTTTTATCAAAATTATAATCAGTTTAAAAAATTTGAAAAAAAAAATTAAATTAAATTAAGTTATATGAGTTATAATTATTCAAATATGTTGGAGATGCTCGCAAATAGGTAGTAAATATGTTAAAAAAGTTTCAGTTATGATTATTAAATAAGACTTTCAGAGTCAAATCGATATAATTACTTTACAGTACTTTTGATGAAAAAATTAGTTGTCACAGTAATGTAAAAGAAAAAAGTAATTTTTTAGTTTAATTAAGTAAAGTTTTTTTATTGATACTAAAAATTTCCCTGATTTTAAGTTATTGAAAATTTTACGAAACAAAATATAACGTGGCAGTTTATATGTGCCAAGTGCTGTTTTGAAATTAAAAAAACTTGTAATACCGATAATCGATTTGAGTTAACACATTTTAGTCCTCAGAAGCATGATAGAGGTTGCTGAAAAATAGTGTTTTTGTTCGTCAACGTGTCGAAAGTCTCACGTACCAATCAAAAATGATAAATACAAGTGTATGTACATTGATTTTTTTAGCGACGTACATCATTTCATCGACTTTATCACAAGGTATAAATAATACTCACCCAATGTTGTCAAATTTTCAGGAACAATCAAATATTTGGGTAATTTCTATTATTAAAGTCAAATTTACTCACTGTAAAACTGATTATAAAAGATGTGTTATTTTGTAGGTAACTAAATTAGTAAATAAGTGCTTTTTTGATTGATCTCAGTTATCTACTGTAATAGGAAACTGGAGCTATCGTCGAAATGACTATTTTCTATATGATTTACAATCCAGAGTGGTTAGCTTGGTCGGTATAAATGAGGGCGAGATGCACCTGCACTTTTCAAACATTGTGGAACAAAAAAATAAATTTTCCAATGATGCATTGAAACCGTTTCCTGCAAACAATTTCATCATAACTGAATTCCAATTATCGTATTTTAAACCTGTTTTGTTTAAGTTAAAAAGTTCTATTTGGTGGAACCTTAGCGGATTGTATATTATTCAAAATGTGGACAATCCTGACACCTGTAAAGATGCTTATTCTTATCTGAGGATAATATGGGAATTTTCCATTCTTCGTAGTGTATTTATATGTTGTAATTCCAATTCTACAATAAATTTATACACATTTAATCCTTTCAATCAACAATCAACGAATACTTGGAAAATCGAAAAACTTTATAAACAAGAAAATGGGCATGATTTTACCTTATTTAAATATGTACATAAACTAGAAGGTAAGAACCATTTTATTTACACGATATTCCATTTAAGGTAGTTTTAAGAATATTTATGACTCCGAAAAATTTTATTTTACATAGAAAATTGGTCTAAAACTTGTAAGAATCTTGATTTTGACAAAACAGTTTCATTGGCAGGATATCCAATTAAAATATGTGGAGAACCAATACCTAAATTAAATTTTTACGATTCTACAAAAGAATTTCATGGAATCATGGGAAGAATGCAACGAAAAATTTGGCATATTTTAAATGCTAGTTTAACATACAATGTTATAGAATCTGCTGGTTTTATTGATGAAAAAGGGCATCCCCGCCAATCGATGGCACACGTTTTAACAGGCGAATACGATGCTTTTTCCAATGTTTTTCCCGATCAAGGACTTTGGAAGAATCAAATATATTTACAATTAATGAGAGCAGTTTGTTACATAACACCTAAAGAAAAGCTATATATAAGTAAAAAATTCTTAGACGTATTTCCATTGAACGCATGGATCGTATTAAGTTTAACTTTTTCGGTAATAATAATGTCATTGAAATTCAGTTTGAAAACAAACCTATCCGAAAGCTTTTTAGAAACTTTGCGGGGGTTCCTAGGAGTTTCAATGCTACGATATCCGAATTCTGCATCACAAAGAATACTATGTATTGTTTTTTTGCACTTCTATATACTAATAAACTGTCTTATTCAAAGTAGATTGAATGCTATGATTATATCACCAGTATATTCAAGCATAGAAACAATAGGAGATATTGTAAATCGCCATTATGATATTTATTCTGCCTATCATTACAAACAGTTCTACAACGCAACTTTCAGAAACTATATGAAACCTGTTCATCACTTTGGTGATTGTTTTGCAATGATGCAAAAAGACGATAAAATAGCCTGCTTGAACGAATGTATGGAAACAAAGTATTTTGCTCACGAAACTAACAAAATACATATTACCAGAGACAATTATATAAAACGGCATGCCGTACATATTTTCAGAAATGATTTTCCTTTATTAAAACGATTTCAAAGCATCTACAACAGATTGTACCAGGCTGGAATGTTAACTCATTACATTAAAGAAGAAGAATCACGTTATCATTTAAATAAACCCTTTGATATTGATTCATCACCAATCTCATTGCTTCAAATACAATTTGCATTTTACTTCTTAATTATTGCTTGTGCATGCAATGTGAATATTCTATTAATTGAAATATTTTTCAATTTACTGGCAGAAAAAAAAATTCGTTATCAAAAGGTTGTTTTTCTTAATCGATCAAATTAACAAATAAAAAGAACTAAGAATCATTTCGAGTTTTAAAAAGAGTTTGAACAATTTTAGAAATACATTAAGAAAAATATAACCTAACTTTGTAGTGTGTGTTCGCGTGCGCGCGTGTAAACATATATCGATGTGAAAATACAAATCAATAAAAGATAAAATGAGTAATTCTTATTAGTTAATAATTAAACCTTTCCATATAAAACTGTGTGATAGCTCTTCAATATCGTGCGTTGAATCCTAGAGGATCTGAATATTGGCTACGGGAAAAAGTAAATCAAAATATATATACACAGCATAGGCAATCAGATCGTGGCCAAACTTCTTCATTCTTCTCATTCTCAAAGAAATAGTAACGTGCTCACGGGGGCAATGGCCCGTCTTAATGATAGCACTAGTGCCGAAATTCGATGGGGCCCTCGCGTGTGCGCATAATGGCGATGCCAGTTGGATAATACCTGTTCGGCTCGTTACCCACAAAGGCCCCCGCGGGTCTCTACCCAATGTCAATGGGCAATCAGTTCAATTACTTTCGAGGAATCGTGCCAATCGTGCTCGTGTGCCAGATAACCCAGCTTCTGCTTCCTTTCATGTTTTCTTTCTGCTACTCGTTCTTTTATCTTTCTCCCGTTTCACGTTCATTACAAAAGTATGACGTCTTATACATTCATTGAAAAATATAAAGATTAGTAAAGGTTTATATTGCATTATTAAGATTTCTTTTTGGTATTGTTAAGCAAGTATTGACTTAAACTGTAAGATTATCCAATATCTAATAATTCTTAAACTTTTTTCCAAACATAGTAAGTGATAAAGCTTTGGACTGTTTCATTGAATAAATTTTGCCAAACTCCATGCAAACAAATTTCCTCCCAAATTTTTTCATATAATACGAACATTTTTTATATAGAATATAATATCCTTTCAATAATCAAATAACGTAATAAAGCGAAACCATACAATCATTCTCTAATCAAATATAAAATTCATCACAGACTACATCGGTAAATATTTCTTATACTGCACTTCATACCGAGTTTCCTAAGATGAATATCCGCACGATTCCGTAATACTATAAAGTCGGTAGATGCCAGAGAACCTAATTTGACCCCTTCGAAAATTGCCCGATCCAAAGAATGCAGAATACGAAAGTAGGAAGAAGATCCGTGAATCCCCTAATTCGATTACGCAGTTTCCTATCTAAAATTAAATTCTCGAAAAGCCGGATAACAAAGAAACGGAATGAGAAAGGGAAAGAGACGGGGAGGAAGGGGGGAGGGGGCTCGCTGCATTGGGACCGGGGCAGGAGAGAACTAATTTCGCTCTGGCCTCCTTCGGAAAAGATGATTCTGGGTTGCAATTCGATTCCCGCGTTTCTGCACGAACGGCTACCACGATGAGATGGTGCCACGGCGAATTCGCGAACGTGACTCACGAACGAATTACGCCTCCTTTTCTTTAGCGGAGAAGGGGGGAGGAGGGCTGAAGGTGTCGAGTGAGAAGTTCTCTCTCGTAGAAAATGTAGAGAGTTCGCTGAATAACTGTTAGAACGCCGCGGAATACGTGAAAATACCTCCTAAATTTGAGATTGGCTAAAGAAAAAACAAATTGAGCCAGGTCTTTTTTTTTATCGAAAGTAATTTCGAACACTAATTTAAGGTATTCCATTGATCTACAAATTTTAGAATACATGATTTTCTTAAAATAAAAATTCATTTTTAATTGTTGGCTTAAATATAATTGTAAAACTAAAATAAAACCATTGTATATGAGCTATTCATTCCCTAGATTATTTTCCACTTACTTCTCGAAAAGAATACAAAAATTCTATTTTTTTTAAATGGTAGGATAAAGACGTACAATAAACAAACATTGACCAAAGGTATATTTTTCTATGAATTCGAGTTAACATCATACAATATTTTTTGCATAATTTTCGGTTTCCATACGAATCCTAAGTAACTATCACGATTGTAGACATTTAGAGGATAGCTAATGAATAATCCATTAAACCCTGAGAGGATAGGGTGAACAAGGGTTGAGACTGGATGAATTTCGGCTGATGCAAGGAACAGTCTATTTCGCAGACAACAGACGAAGTTAATCTGCATAGCTAATAATCTTACCTCTTCGCCACAGGCCTTCCACTGTAGCTTCGAGATTTCACACATCTCGCACTGGGCGTGTCGAACAGCCTCATGCAGTGTCAATATGCGATGAACATAGAAAAGCCAAGTACCGTTAAGCAAAAGTGGAAATAAAATGTCGTGTAATAGAAGTTCACGCGTAACGAGGAATCGTAAACTGATGGCGTACCAGATTACATGCGAATTGCGCTAAGGGTTTATCAGAATTCGAGAATTCAACTTCGCTATTTTCATTATAAACGGTCGATATAAAAATTAGATGAAAGGTGCCACGTGGATAGAATAATATTTGAGAATAACGACGCTATGTATTTCGTTATAAAGTTGACGTAATTTTACGAGGCGAACCATTTGGCTTGATAGCCAGTCTTTGGCCGTTTAATAAGTACCAATCAAAAACGCGGGATTATACTTAGCGAGGAATATCTTTAAGCCAACGAATGATAATTACGTTTTAGCGAATATTGCTGATTATTTGCTAGAACCGATGATCGTTTGGAATTAGACGTTTTAATTAAAGCAAAATATAGCGATACTAATTGATGATGATTAATTATTCATTAGTAATTCAAGATCTTGAGTAGGTAATTGAAATTAATAGGTCAAATAAAAAGCTAAGAAAATATTTCATAATGATTATGATAAACGAACTCTTTGGTTCGAATTTCATAAGAAAGTAAAAAAAATTTAATTATGTCATTCATGGATATCTCTAAACACAACCTCAAAGCTATAAGACTTCGTTCACGTTCTGGCTTGGAACTTATTAGCTTTCTTGCGAGTCAGCATCGAGCTAGACTTCTCTAAATGCACGCCCACATAAATGCGTAAACGTTTTTACCCAACATTCGTTTTGTTTTTTAAGTTTACGAATGCACGCACGTCAGTACACAGAGGAGGGAGTGGGGGTCGTCATTAATACCGCGCACGCCCGTTCTCTCCCCTTTATGCTCTGCATCCCGACGGCAGCAGCAGCAGCAGCAGCAGATCAAGTCCTTACGCTGGGCATTCACAGTCATTATCCATGTCTTCGCTACAAGTTATACTTTAATGGTCGTAAAGAGAGCCGCAGCGGGTCGAGCCGTTCACGTGCGCAGCACGGCCGCAGGTGAGCAGGCAATCCCCATGCAAATATACGAAGAATGATGGCGGGATATCAGCTGCGCATGTGCGAACGAGTGACGCACACGGTGTCGCGGTATTGAACTTTATACGGCCGGAAAATTGCTCTATCGAACGGTAATTCGTCTCGTATTAGTCACGAACTGGACGAAAATCCGAATCTTTTTAGAATTGAGAAGTTTATTAGCTCGTTCAAATGTGGATTTTATTGTCCGGTTGTAAAAGTTTTAATACGCCGTTTAATCCCAGGTGGTCTTTATGAAAGGGAACAGGTTGAGAATACGTGATTTCAATTCGAACATCTCGACTTACCTTATCGAGTATAGCGTGTTCAAAGAGAGCGCAAAAACATGAATTGTTAATGAAATCACTTTCATTTGCAATGTGATGAGACCAAATTGGTTAATACAGAAAGGGGACGGTGTATTTTAAGAAAACAAGTCTGTTAACGCACTGCCTTTTTTCATCTTCGCGGAAAATATTCTTATCCTTAGCAGATTTCTTAAATCCAATGTTTCCTTTAAAAAATTGTAATGAAATTTCGTTGATAACTAATGAGACCATAAAGTAAACAAGTTTAGATAGGCATTAGGGCAAGTCTGCTCCTTAGGCTTAGCGAAGTTTTTCCAGCGCTTGCCCGGACGGAGTTGTTTACGTCGGCAATTGAGAAACTACAAGATAAAAAAGTTCGCACACCATTAGGACGAACTCTCGAAGAAATACGAGAGTACAAGACAAGGCAAGACTCGATAAATTTACAGAGTAATTTTGTTTTCATGCGTTCTCTCATTCTCTGGATCTTTTACCGATATACAATCTAAACGAAACAAAGGCATGCAGTTTTATATTATTAAACCAGTGATCAATATATTTATGAATGAAAAAATGACTTTAAGCGCGATGAACTTGACCGATCACTCTAACGATTCTGTAGATAATTGGCGTGGAATACAATAATCACACGTAATTGGCACATAGCGGGCTGAGTTTTACGTCCCGAGCGGAAATCGCATTAACCGCGCCCTGCGAGCTCCGCAGGCCACATGCGAAGGGAAGATGCTCACGAGATCGCGCTGAGAGGTTGCATCGCGCCGTTAACGCAAAGCTCCGCGGGAACGAGTCTCTACGAACGGCTTCATTTGGATAATTATCATTCATAATTATGCTAATTACTAGACAGATACGAGTTTATCTTCTTCGTGTACTCTTTGCTGTACACAATCCAGTATTTAATAGTCTCTAGTACGTAGGTACGTATAATCTAATGCGAGAGTATAACCATTTATTTACATAAAACGTCCGAAAAGTGATCTTATTATGTTAATGCTATACATTAAAAGTCTATTAATCACCACCTTTTAATTCCTCGAGATAACTATAGAGCGATTCGAGTTTTTAAAGCTTAGAGATATAATTTAAAGGTACTATAATAGACTTAAATTATTGTTCTAAATTTAGGTAATTCTCTCATATATACCTCCCACGGTATAATTGGCCAACGTAATTGTTCGTTCATCAACAAACCTCAAACTTACACAGCTATTTTCTTTAATTAACGAAACAAATAAAGAATGAAGCATCTCCGAACTGATAACGAAAATTCCCGCAGGCAGGCGCGAGAATCTCGAAAATACCTCAGAGCATTTCCTGCCGGTAATTCCTGCTTTCCGCGCGCGAAAAGTCCGCGCACACTCTCGGCTAGGAGAAAAAAAGTCGCACCTCCTCGTAGAGATAAGAGCGCGCAACATACACAGCACGCGCGCTGTGCGCGTGCGCCAGCTTTAATGAAACGACAATCGCAAGCGCGCGGGCGACAGTGAGAGAATGCACGGTGCGTGTACCTTATACTGGTGCTAATCCTCTCTTAAAAGAATGATGACGGAAAGGTAAAGCCGAAATAAATCTTTTGTTGTTCGTTAAATCCGTTTAAAAGACAGCTATTCCATCGATTTTACGGACTTTCGTCCAGTGGCATTATTGAGCTTTCTATCTAAAGTTCTTACATGAAGCTTGTACATGACCAGATATCAGCATTTTTATCTTCGAAGAAAATTCTCGATCCTTTTCAATCTCGATTTCGATGGTGTTACAGTACGCAGACAACTCTATTAAAATTGACGGAAGATATAAGAGCTGGAATAGGTGAAAAACATCTGCTTACCATTCTCCTATGGTTCGACACCATATCGCCAACTAAATTATTGAATAAACTGATCAGAATGGGATTTTTCAAAGGGGTAGCCCTGTGGATAAGGTCGTATATTACAGGACGTAATAAAAAAGTAATTACGGAATTAAATGGTCAATCAGAATGGCTCACAACCAATCTCGGCGTACCGCAGGGCTCAGTCCTGGGACCCCTTCTGTTCAGCCTTTATATAAATGATATACAGAACATTTTTTCAGATTTTTAGGTAGAGCAGTGGCGGCGTGGGCCAACGACAACGCCCTCATTCTCAATGTAAAAAAAAAACCAAGGATCTTTGGATTTGATTATAATATTAACATACTACGGAGTATGCATTTGCCTGGAATTGAGATTCAGGATAACGTGTTCGTGTCTTTTGTCGACACTATAACTAATCTCGGTGTTGTGATGGATTCGAAATTAACGTGGAAAGCGCAAGTGGATGCAGTTAGCCGAAAGGTTAACAGAGTCCTAACGGAGTCAGACGGTTTCGATCCTGCACCACCGAGACGTTACGTTAACAGCTAGAAAGCTCTCTCATTCTATCTCAGTTAAATTATTGTTCGCTAGTGTATCTTGACGTGACGGGAGAACTTCAAGCGCGACTGTAAAAATTACAAAATGCATGCGTGAGTGCTAAGAAATTCGAACACATCAGCCCATACAGGTATAAGCTTGAGTGGCTTAATTTAAGGGAGAGAAGGGCGTTTTCTGCAGCGGTATTAATGTATAAAGTTATCAACTTAGGTCAGCCATCGCACTTAGCACCCTTATTTCAAAAGTGCCATGATAGAACCTCGAGTAGGACAAACTACAGAGAACTTATAGTTCCACCATCGCGAACTCTTTCTGGTCCCAGGATACGCGTCTTTGGAATTCGATTCCTCGCGATATTAGGTACGTTTCCTTGGCGTGTAAATTTAAAACAGCGTTTAGGAAGCATCTGCTGCAAAGGTCATGCGATGTCGTCTGTATAGATGTATAAATAGATTATAGACGCTTACTGCTATTTTCTGAGAACAGTATTAGATTCTTTTGAGTTGTAACCTTTTCAACGTACATCGTGTGAACTAAGCAATGTGATGAAATCAATCTGTAACGGCTAGATTGATGAACAAGTAATTTCAACTATGTGATACTTTGTGACTTGGCAGCTGCCATTGACTAATTTGGTGATGCTTATACGACTGTTTTTCTAATAGGATTTATCCCATGTGGATTGCCTATTAGTTTTTCCCCGCCTCACAAGCGTAACCCTGGGCAAATGCGGGATGGTAGATTGTAACTTATTTATTTTGTATTGCACAAATAAAAACTATTCTATTCTATTCTATTCTAAAAGTAGTCTTTGATAGGTCGTCGCAGACGTAAACTTTTTACTCAAGGTGTCATCTGATTGGTTGAGAAACTAACCTATTAATGAAATGATCTGTGTTTCATATTTTGAGTCTTATCTTCTTTTTATATTCGTATATTCACGAATGCCTGATGAGTTTGTGTTCTACTGCTTAAAAAGACGTATATAATAAAATGTCTAGTCTAAAAATGCGTGTACTCCAAAAATTTTAACCTCAAAAATTTTTTATGTAAAATGGTATTATTAAAATTAATTCCCTGGTAGATACATTTATATATAAATTGACCATAATATGGTTAATTATCTACCAGGGTTATAATATAATTGAAATATAAGAAGTAAGTAATTGGAAAAGTTGCTTAATTCAGATATAAGAATTAATATAAGTATTAATGAAAATATAACAAGTTGAAACTTATCATTTATAGCAAATTTAAAATTTATAAAATTAGAAGTCTATAGCAAATAAAAATTATGCGCGCGGGAACTTGCTAGTTTCATCTGAACGCGTGTGTGCACACAGAGGCAACAGCAGCAGCAGTGTATAGCAAAAGAAAAGGGCTGCGGCAGGCAGGTAGCAGCAGCGAGAAAAAGGGCCGAGGAAAGTCCGCAGACCCGGTATTAAGACGAGAAAATAAGGGAAAAAGTGGGAAGGGAGAGAGAGAGACGGCGCGAGCGCGCGCTATTCTTAGCTAGATGAATTACGACTTGTTTTGAAGAGCGCTGCGCTCGGTTTATCTCGCTTGCTCGTGTGTACGAGCGTCTCACTCGCTCTATCTCTCTTTCTCGCTTGGGCGCGCTGAAAAGCGAGAAACAAGTGGCCGATTGCCGAACGCGCTCTCGCTCTCGCTCGCACGAGAAGACGGATTGCGCGCGAGGAGATTTCCGCTCTCGGCGTGTATATCTATATGTCTGTGTGCAGGCAGCAGCAGCAGCAGCAGCAGCAGCTCTCCTCCTGGGAGGCCTCGCAGCTCTCCGCTGGGTACGCACAGATTGCCCCGGCGAGTGTGCCGCGCGCTCGCGAGCGTCTCGGCCGCGGCCTAAAGTATCATTATACAGACATTCGGAATCATCGGCGCGCGTTTCCGGCAGGTGCACATATACCGCTTTTATTTCTTCTCTCTCTCCCTCTCCCTCCGCGAGCCTCCCGAGGGTTACCTACACTAACGGCAGCGCGCACACTCTCAGACGCACCTGATTGCCTTGAAATCAAAAAGCACGCGGCGATGACACCCAGCGAGACGCGCTGCTTTCTTCGTTTCCTACAGCGCGCGCGAGACTTTTTCCGCGCATGGTTTTTCCATTCCGTTACACTCTCGCTTCGGCCGCGGGCGGAAGAATTTGTTTTTCTTGCGGCCAAGTCGCTCCGAGTGTGTGTAATTCCGAGTACTCTCCCGTCACTGTTGCGCGGTACAAATTGTAGCATTTAAAGAAGAACATAGTCCCTGATTAATAGATACAAATTTTACGTTGATGGGTTGTCTTGCTGCAAATACAGTGTAATTTGTGCAGACATTCGAAGATTCTTTTTCATAGTAGTAATTCCGGTTGAAACGCTTATTATTCCGCACAAAATGTCTTCGCTTAATTATATAAGAATGTTGAATAATTAAATCGCATACTTTTCAATATTAGTTTCTAAAGAATAATCAACACATTTTCTCACATAAGTCTTATTCAATGAAAATACAATTTTACGACTTCTGCAAAACAATATCGGTAATTGAGTTTGAACCTTAAAGTAAAGAGCATAGGCTTTACATTCAATTTACTTAACCACTTTGTCAATAGTAAATGCCAACGAAAATGTCGAGAAAAATGGATACAATGTCAGAGCTGCGGCAAAGTAAAATTACATCATATAAACATGAATTATGCTCGTCTCGCGCGCCGGCGTTCTGTCTCTGTGACTACTTCAAAGAGCATTAAAGTTTTTCAAAAGAGTTTTATCGTTTCAGTAATTAAATGTCGGCGTGTAAATCACCGCAAGTGTTTCGGACATTCAATTTGCGCTTTTGAAATTCCTCGGCGACGAATTAATAAAGATCAAAGCGTGTGCCAAATGACATTGTCACAGACCGACAGCCGTAACTTCCGTCAGGATATTCCCTTGTCGATAAATCAATTCGTCCGTTCGAAATCCATCAATAACGCTAATCCTTTCTCAGGCTCGCGCGCGCGCGCGTCCATCAATAATCGCAGCGCACCTCTCGCGGCATTAAAGCAGCGTCTATATAGGTAGGGACACGATATTTCCCGAATTCTCCGTGCACTGTTACTTTAATTAAACGAAACGGAATGTGCCGCGTAAAAAAGCAATTGAAAAAGGGAGGAGCTGCATGGGACTTTTTGCCGTGCGCGCGCGGGAAAAACCCGTAAATCATGCGACTCGCGGGAGCCCCTGTGACGATACAGAGGCGCGTGTGTGTAAAGGATACGCCGCGGCGCAGGCTCCTCTCGAGAATTTACGGCGACACAAGCGCGCGCTATTAGCCGCGGCAGCGCCGGCGACTTAACGGCCTCCGCATCGCGCCTAGCTGATTTATGCATTTTTCTCGGAGCTCTGCTGCTGCTGCTGCTGCAGCCGCCGCCGCCGTGGTGCGCGCGCGTCCCGCCTCGTATATCGATCGATTAAGCCGTGGCGTTACTTTACGATCGTAATGACTGTTTACTCGCGGAATTTCGATACTTTGAGAGGCCTGCTGGGTGGAGCTGTGGTTGACGATCGACGATATTCAGCGTGGTGGAATCGTTCCGATTTTACATTTGATCATATACTTAAATATTTCAGTGTTTGTAAAGTCTACTGTGTAAGAATTAATAAAGGATTCGTTTAAAGTACTTACATACACATTCACCACAGTTTGGTACATGTCAAAAACTATAGTCGCTGAACCGATCTGACTTACCTGAAACAAAAAAATAATTTTCATTAATTTCTGAATATTATAATATAGTAGTTTTTAATAAAATTATCAAAGCAGGAATGAATTTTATAAAAAATACTTCCTTGAAATTGAATTAAATTCCTTTTATAAGAACAAAATTGATCATAATTCGCAGTAGGTACTCGATATTAAATGTTTTTTTCTCTCAACCACACGCATCAATAATACATAATCTGCGGGATAAAAGTGCTACGCATCGAATAAACCGGAATACACGTGCGTCATATCGAGGCATTACTGCAGAAGAAAATTCAGTTTATTGGAAATTAATGTATCCGTACATCGTGCCTTATTCACCCATTTTACTACTTTATGAGAGATCGCGGATTGAAGAAAATGAAAATGGACATCGAGAGTCCCGGAATACAAGACACTCAAGGAAACCTACACGCAAGGAGCTTACAAGCCCTTCTTAAAAATGAATACACAGGCTCGTGCGGCCGGGAATCTCGCGATGATGCAAGAGAGCAAACCGAGAAGCGGAGACGCCTATGCCGCAAAATCGATAAAGGTCGTCTGGCGGACGACATTACTGATTAATTGGAGCATTTACGGAGCAGACCCGCATCGGGTGCCCGCAGATGGAGCAAGACCAGAGCGGAGAGAGGGAGGGAGATCAAGCGTGTTCCTGAACTTGACAGTGCGCAAGGTCCACCGGCGTCCGATCTCGCTTTCGCGCGATCGCGAGGTCGTCCGAGTGAAAGGACTCGTTTCTCTCGCGTAATACCGTGGATTTATCGAAAAGGCGCGCGGAACGAGTTAATGACCTCGGTTACGATTATATTATGCAAATCGTGCGTTATGCAAAATGAGCGTAGGAGCAATTTTTCAGAGATTACGCGCGAATAAAAGCGAGAACGGATTGTGTTTACGTATATGTAGGAATTGAATTGGCAGCGTTGGGAACATTGAAAGGAATAAGTGAATAGTTGGTATTTCTAAAGTATATTATTTGTATTAAAAGCATATATTCTATGAAAATGTCTGACTTTAAATGCTGAAAAATCACTGTAGGCTCGATTAATAATGAAACAGTTTTAATAACGAGGAATGGTAGTGAGATTAAATTAAAAGTATTATATTATTCAATCGAAGGTTATTACGCCTTACTGTATAGCATCTGATAATCCTTGCAAATTAAATAATCACAATGTATAGATATCGTAGTAAGATAAGCTAAGTTTTTATATACTTATATAATTCTCTATTTTTAAATTAATTTTTCCTTTTTTTTCGTTGTTTCAAGTTTGAGTTCGTATTATTCAAATGAAATTGGCTATCAAAGCCTAATAAATACTCATTAACATAATTACAACGACACGTTATCGTTATCTTAATTTTTGTTTTCCAACGAATTTGATCAATTCGTTATCTTCATTATAATTCCGTGGTTTCAGTTGATCTAATAATAGAAGCAAGGGCTTGTTCCGTGAAAAGCCAAACTATAAGGCCAAAATAGCTAAGTAGGGTCATTCGCAAACATAATATTTTGCATAAACATAAAGTAAACGAGCACAGCATCGGCAGCGCGCGAGGCAAAAAGCTCGCAGACTCCAAGAAACGTTACAGTACACCTCTCCCCCCAGCCCCTGCACAGCCGCCTCTCGCAATGGCAACAGTCAATAACATAGATAAATTGCAGCGCTGAAAATAGCTCTCTCGTATACCGGAGCGCAGTACGGAGCGAGAGCGATAAAACAAGACAGAGCTAAAAGTTAAAGCGAAGCGTAATCGTTCTCGAAAAAACGTCCGGGCAAAAAAGAAAGCGCCAAGAGCGAGAGTGAGCAAAGGGAGGAAAAAAGAGAGAGCGCACGCGCGCGAGAAAGGGAGCAAGAAGAAACAGTATTCACCCGTGCGGACTGCACCACTCACGCGTTCGCCTACGTAAGCACGTAAGTGGCAAGAAAATTATGATTCCCCAATAAGAAGGTGAACGCGCACACACACACACCTGCGTGTGCGCCTTCTCAAATGTAAACTCGAGCTAGCGCTGCAGAAGCGTGAGTAAGGGACTCTCCTCGATCCTTCCCTCTCTTTCTCTCACCTCCCTCCACGCCGATGACGCACTTACGTTCGTTCACCCGGGCGACCTTCGCAAGGTCACTGCCAGGGTAAAAACGCGCAGGCCTCTGCCACCTATATGCACGAGACGCAGAGCGCGAGAGAGAGAGAGACGGGCGCGAAAGAGAGAATGCAAAAACGAAGGAACAAAAGGGGACGACGCAAGAAAGGAGGAAAGGGAGGGAGGAAGGAGGCGCGCGAGCGTGATAGCGAGGAGGGGTGCTAATCAACAGCGCGCCCGACGACGTCATGCTCCAGAGAGCGCGAAGACGCGAGGGAAAGAGGACGGAGGAGGATAGAGGAGCGCAAAGTGCACAATGCAAGCGCGCGCGCGCGAACGAGAAGGGGAGGGAGAACAATGAAAAACGAACGGATACGGGACAAAAAGGTTTTAATAAGGTTATTTATTAATTCGCCAAAGTGGCTGCGGGCGCTGCTGCCTCTTTTTCCGGTATTAGAAGCTAGTGGAATCGCGCCAGGAGAGAGAATAAGTAATTAGCGGCGAGAGACCACCTAAAGTCTCCGCGTGGAACAACAATCGCAAGGTTGGTCGCGGCCCGGCGATTCATCCTCGACCGCGAATCTTTTCTCCTCGGCTCCGTGGATTACGGCCGACTGCTGCTCTCGCGGTCGTTAAGAGTCAACTAACGGAAGAGTTAATTTGCAAACGACCGCGATTCTAAACCAGATGGCTCGAGACGTGTACCGGCGAATTATCTTTTCATACTTGCAAATTGAGTGGGATTACGTTGTTTGCCGAGAAACATCTTGAGTAGATCGCTGAAAGTGACTTCTTCAACTCTTCCTTCTCTCGTAAATAATAAACATTAAGCTTTCGCGTGGACGTTAAATTTCTAAAGAATAATAACCCTACTTTTCCGCACGTATATACTGTAAAAAAAAAGGCAACAAAGAAGACTTAGTAAAAGCGATTCGGGAAACGGGGCAGAGGGTAGAGAAGCTAAAGTGAAGCAGAATAAAACTGTCGGGAGGCAAAAATAAAGAGTTGAGAAAAGTCGCAAAGGAAAAGAAGTAAAACGTCCGGGTATATACATATACAGCTGGAAGCGTAAAGCTCGCAAGTTTTACGTCCGCGATCCACATTAGCCGCGCGCGCGAGTCGTTCGGAAACTTCTGACTCCTTCAATAGCCGGCGCACACGTCAGCGCGAAGCAATGCCCCGCGCGCATTTACGTGAGCAAACATTCCCGTCTCTCTATAAATAGCCCATAATACGTTCGCGCCGCTTTCTCGAACCTCCCGGCTCTTCGAAAAGCTTCGTTCCGATTGTCAATCCCCGCTGTGGGATTAGACTCGGATTTTGTCAACGAAACGCCAGAGAAGGATAAATAAAGACGGCGAGAGAGCGCGCGACAGAACTCGTTTGCCCAGCGGAACGATGACATCGCTGCCGCTGCACATATCTGCACGCGCGAGTTAAAAATAACGCCGCGGCGGATATTTATAGCGAGAGACGCCACCGCGGCGGCGGCGCACCGGCCCTTGGCGCGAAAGAGAGAAATGGCATCGGCGGCGGAAAGGTGTGCGGTGTGGCGCGGCGCGCGAGCGTGCGGCGAGAGAGAGAGAAAAAAAGGTGAAAGCACGCTTTAACGCGCGTGCGAGGAGAGTGCATTAACTTCTTGGGCGAATCCGAGCCGGCTACCGTGTGCTCGATCTTTCTGCGTTGGACTGGTTCTTCTCGCGGGCATTCTTTTTGCTTTTGAGGCTTCGGGGTGTGTAGCAGCTCGTGCTTTGCTTGTAAAGCTGATGAAGCGGACGTTTTATTAGCCGGCAGGAGAGGAAGATGTTTTCCTCTCAAATTGTTAATTTCCTTTTATTAAGGGGCATTTTAATGTTGGTTTTACAGCGTTCGAGCGTTTCTTTTATTGAAACGCGTGTATCAGTAATGGAGCGTTTAGAACTTTATACGAATAACATTAATTTATTTGTACTTTTGAGCATCTGCGCGGAAAGACAAATTGTTGTGACTAAATATTTCTTAATGTACTCGGGGCTTTGAAAAGTGTTTACGATCTCCGAGGCATTAAATTACAATGTGTGCCTGGAATCACTAATTTTCCGTAGCTGAACAACAAAAAAAAGTCGATCTGAAGACGCTAAAGTATGCAGGAAATGTCTAGAAAAACGTAATGAATGTAAAACACTAAGAGGATGCGATAAAGTACCGACAGAAGAATTAGAAAACAAAGCGAAAGTATTGACGTAAAAAGACAACGGCGAGAAACAAAACGTTAGGTAAGAAAAATAATACCAGCTAGTGAACTTAAAATAAAACTATTTTAACAATTCTGTAATATTACAAAGTTTTATTTTAGACTAGTCACAAATGTATGATATGCATATATTTGTAGTAGTGTTTATTGAAATAATAACTTTTAACCCAAAAGATATTTCAAATAGTTATTGCAAACTAGTAAACTATTGCAATTTTCTCATTTTAGCGTTTCTTTTTTTTTATTTTAAATGTGATTTATTTATTATATTTTAATAGACTTTCAAAAATAAAAAATTTTAACGACAAAAAAGGATTTTAGTAGTATTGATCCAGACTGAAGCAATCGCGTAATTGTGAATTTACAATCCAGTTGATGGAAATTTAAACTCTTTTTAAAAATCAATAGTCTGTTCCATTAAAGCGTATTTTTACATCGCATTTTACTATTCGTTCGCAAAAATACTCATTATTATTATTTTCTGTCTCTAATAATAAATAAAATGGAAAAAAATTAATTGGAAACAATAGGAAGAATTCTTCAACATACATCAGTTTGATATTAACGTTCAGCACAATTTTATGTACCAACTAAAAATGTTTGAATTAAAATACGAATCAATAAAAATATCTATGTAAAAAAAATTGAAAACAACAACGAAAATTCTCTTAATAATTTTCACGTAATTAATAAAATTAAATGCCACTACATTATCAAAAGTCACATTTCCAAATAGCATTTTATCTATTCACACCTCAAATCTAAAGACGTCCGAAAAAAAAATCGAACAAAACCACTTGTGAAGGCGAAAATCAGCTGACAGTAGTATCTATCAGGGTACGGCGCGACACGACGTCGCGCACTAGTAGTGCATAGCGCGCACGAGTGGAGAGAGGGCAGCAGCCGAGTATATATAGGCAGCAGTGGGGCGCGGCGCGCATTACCGCAGAAGAGCAACAGCAGCGCGAGAGCAGCGAGAGACGCGACGGGTGCAATGCGCCCGAAGCGCGATGGCCTTGGCGCGGGGCGAGGGCAAGGCCGACCGCCCGAGGGCATTTTTATCGCGCTCACGAGCTCATAGGCTCCTGCCCGCGCTCACACCTCGCTGATGCCGCAGATCACTTGCGCTACGGCGTCCTGTCGTAAATAAGCCTTTTGCTCACTCTACTATTCCTATGAGATCGACTGTGCAGCCTGTGACAGCGCATTTAGGAACCTTCTCCGGGGCAGTGCTGCTCAACTTCATCAATATCGTAAATATTGTAATCTACAAATGTTATTTATGATGGAAACCACGCTATACTCTAAAAATAATAAAAAAAAAACGACGGTGTAAGAGAAAGGTGTCGATACGATATGTGAAAGAAATACTACATACACGGTGTGACTATATGCGCAGATATAAGTACAAATAACTTGGAAGTTTTTCTTTATGTTGCTACACGTCTCTGAAATTAATCCCGCTTGTCATATTGAAAATTATACCATATTATTCCTCTTTGCTTGATTTCTAGTTTTATGTCTTACGGTTGAAAAAAAAATCACAAAGAATACTTTTTCAACGGTATAAATCAAAATGTATTTTTCAAACAAGCTTCGATAGGGATCCCATGTTAACATTGCAACTTTGAAGTCAAATATTTCTTTTTTGAATACTGTTTTGGATGCCCGACTCTGAAGCATGTACTAAAGACACTAAATTAATCTTTCCCAACAAGTTTACAAAGTGTCAGTAGGATTGTCGGATGACATTTGCTGCTACATACATATAGAGACCGTAGTGATCGGATTGTAAAAGGAAATTTCAAACTAAAAATTCAATTTCATGCTTGGATAATCCTTTTTGAAGAAGTAGAACACAATTTTGTAATAATATTAATGTTTGTATATTTATTCCTTTATTTTATCATCTAAAGTTTAACATAAATTAATGCAAGACCAAAGTTATGTAAACAGGTTTCCAAATTTTTCTCACAATTAATTAATTGGAAAATCTAAGCTGCTAAAGATGGGTTCTTGAACTTTACAAGTAATATCAAATTTTACTTTATGAATTAAATGCGAACAGTGAAATATTACTTCCTTAAAACAAATAATGAAAGTATAATTAACAATTTCCATTGCACATAAGAATGAACGAATAAATTATCAGGCTTTACGTAACTTTATTTTCTTTGAACTAATTGTAATAATTAATGGAAATAATATGCAAAATTAGCGAGATAACACATAATTATAATAAAAAGGCGAGATTCTTGTTTTACCCGGGTATTTTTCGTTAAGAACGCCGGCGGATGTTATAAATATCCCATAAATGGCTAAAAGAGTCCGAAAAAGATTAAAAGAAAAGACGAAAGGCTATATGTATCCGAAAATTAAAGACGCTCATTTATCACCGCCAGGCATGTATTATACACATTTTAAACGCAAAGTATAATGATTTTTCATTTTGACATATACGAACAATTATTTCTTAAAAATGACCATTTATTAAACTTCATATACGCACGAACAACATTTAAGTTTAAAGATAACTTCGGCAATAAAATTTCGGGACTTCACCCAATAAATCAGACTGATTCTTAACTAACGTTCACTGACAACATCCTTTTAAAACTGTCTATTCCTACAAAACATAAACACAGAACAAATTTGTTAAAAAAAAGAAAAACAAGACCAGCTGCCTGACGTCCTCCATACTCGTATTTCACTTTTAAACAACAAGAAAAGCCAATACAACAAAGTAAAGAAACAATCTCGAGTGGCAGAGGCGCAGTAAAAGTGAAGAGATGAAAATTGCGAGAAACAGGCCTTATTGCATTACGAGCGGTGTAACTCGTCCGATGTGGGCTCTCGCTTTCCTGCTCGCTCTCGTTCCTCGCTCTCTCCTCACTCTCTCGGGCTAGAGAACGCGGAGCGGAACATAGGAAGGGATACGGCGATAGAAGGGCGTTCATCTTCGCGGCATTTTATAACGCCGCGCCATCGGGAAAGAGCTCAGCGCGCTCGCTCTCGGCCGCGGCGCGCAATCTCGCCTCGTGTATCGTCCCGCGAAATTGCCGGGAAATCAAGACGCGCGCGTGCACTGCTCCGGTCATTTAGTTGTGCAACTTACGACTCTCCCTCTCTCTCTCCCACTCGCACTCTCGTGCGCGCGAGCTCTAGCCCGAGAAACATCGGGTAGTACAGCAAGAGCTCACACAGCACACCTGAAGCACATCGAGTGCGAGGTGTAGGTAGATACAGCAAGAGAGAGAGAGAGAGAGCGATTTTTCCTTCCTGTTTCTCCTCAAGCTCTCTCCTAGCCTTTCTTTTTCACCTCGCGACTCATCAGCGCGCTTTTATCTCGCTGCTATATATGTACGGCCCCTCTGAAAGCTCGGAAGTCATAACGATATTCAGTCGGACTTCCGAGAATTTGAGCGAAAATCTTGTTTGGATTGGCGCCGCAATGATTGCACTCTTACGCGCGCGCTCGCGCGCAAAGAGAAGGAGAGGAGTAAAATATCCCGGCGATTCCATCAGCAGCTGGGAGGCATGCACCCGCGGTATTTCGCGGAATTCGCGCCGGCGATTCGTCGCGTCAAGAAGCCCGCAAGCAAGCAAGCAAGCAAGCAAAGACAAGCTCGATGCACTCGTATGGGGTTTAATCGCCGATGAGAGATTCGAATTTCACGCAACACGCACACACACACACGCCACTTGTCGATAAAAACTTGGCATTCGGAGCGTTCCTGGCTAACGTGCTCGGCTATCGCTGCGTTTAAAATGTAATTTTAATGAAATATCCTCAGAATGCAAGAATAAGCACCTGGAGTTGTTTTTTTTTCTATAAAATTGATGTGCTAAAAAAGATCGGTTGGAGCATAAAATTCAAAGAGAATGTAAATTATATTACTCCAATTATAATATACTCTTTAAAAAGTCGACAATAATAATTACTATTTATGTACTTTATAGAAAACCTGTAATAAGTTTATTCGCACATTATTTTTAATTTACTTTTACTGTTTTCTAAAAATACTAAAGATATAAATTATATTTTTTCATACTATCTATCACTAGGCGACCAAAAAAAAATAGAAAAATATATAGTTATTTATATTATAGAAAACAATTTTTTTCAATACAAAATAATTGTATGTAAAAAAAAAAATACAAAAATAAATTTTTCAAAATATAAAAAGAAAACTTGGAGGCGCCGGGTATCGATCCCGGTACCTCTCACATGCTAAGCGAGCGCTCTACCATCTGAGCTACGCCCCCGGTGTTACACATATTTCAGCTGATC
>JAPYZP010002690.1:0-12905 GCA_030522985.1 Torymus sinensis
GTGCTTAGAGTCTCGTCGATTATTCCTTTATAAAAATATATATATAAATAATGCAGACGCTCGAAACTTTGCCCTCCCTTTACATGTAGTTTGTAACAAGTGTGATAGGATTTTTCGAAGTGTTTTTAAATTTTTGATTGTATATTGAAATTGTTTTGATATGTGTGTGATATCTTTTATTTTTTATATAAACGAAGATCTTATTGGAATGCACGATACGATGCATTGAGAGTCGAAGGTGACGCATGTACTCATATATACATATACCTGCGCGCTGTTTGCTATATAGCAGATATTTTTATTGATAATTTTAAAAATGAACTTGAATAAAATTTGATTTATATTACGATAAATTTATCATTTTCGAATGTTTTTGTTTTTTTTATCTCCGGAGATTGGCGCATATCGCGATTACGCTATATAACAATCTTATCCGTGTCTGGAGAAGGACGTTTAATGAAATGGGTCGCTCTTGAAGCTTATCAAGATGATAATTATCTTTGCGTGGAATAACACAACTGTACTTTAAAGCACATACGTGTGTACGTACAAATGTGTTATGTATAGGCACGTTTTTTTCTTCTTCCGTAAGACAAGAGAACTTAACAAAGAAATGAAATTCAATGGTTATTCGATAAAAATGCCGCAATTGATGTTAATCGGCATATTGATTTACATCTTTGTAGCTATCCGATAAGTATCGGGTTTTCCGCGCTACGTCATACAATGCGAATTCGCGCATGTTACCAATTAACTATAAGCGAAACTTCAATCCGATATATCTTTTTCGAAATCAACATTTTTGTTCTCTAATAAAAAGTGCATCGAGCTCGCGCGGGTAATTAAACAGACCATTAACTTCAATAATCACCGGTATATTGCTAGAATAATAAATTCATCAAGGACCATCAATTCAAAAAGCTCCCACAACCTTTCATTCCGCGTTTGTACATAATATATATACGTAGTATACCCACCACAAGCCGACTGCTCCGACTCTCTTCATTCGTGCGATTAACCTTCGTCGCGGGTGGTCGGCTCTCTCTATCTTCCCCGTTTGAAATCGAGCATTACGCGATGTTTTCCGCGCGCTCGCGCCTCCTCCAAATTGATCGGCGATGATAATGCTGTTCAGCGCTCGCGCGCCAGCGGCATATAGACACGCGTCGTAACGGGGGGAGGAAGGGGAAGAAATATACAGCTTTTTTTTGTAAAGAGAACCGCGCGAGAGTCGAGGAAATCAATGGCTTTAATATCCTACGCCCCCGCAGGTGACAAATGAAGGGTGGAGCGAGAGAGCCGGGTATTCCGATGCGTTTCGTCGATTATCTCGAGGCGCGCGTGGGGTTGGTATGAAAAATCGCCGATAGTGACGAGCGCCTTTGGCGGCTTTTAACGGGAAGGTTTTTTTTTATGTACGAGCGATATTGAGGGGTTGGCTGGTATGTATGAGTGGAATTAGAATTATGGTAATTTTGAAATAGCTACTGTTGTTTTTTTTTAGGAGTGAGCTTTGGCCGTGGTTTCAGAGAGTGTATACAATAAAATTGAAGGAAAATGATTGTATAATGAATGAGCTAAGCCCGCACAGCTCTATGTACATAGATAACTATAGAAGTCAAGTTTAATTTATGTATTCAGTTCTCTGTACATATTTGCGCGTAATTACTATTTGAAAGATTTTTCTTAGAAGAAGAAAAAAACCGGTTGCGTAAAATGAAGTTTCATTTTGGTTATTAATAAATGAGGTAGCATTCTACTAATACTTTTTCTTTTTTAAATAAGTATATTGAAAAGTATTCGAAATAGATGATCAATCATATAATTCCTGGTTTGCCAGCGTCTGTATATTATACCTGCTTCGACAAATAAAAATGCATGTTAATTAGATGATGAAAATGCGTTTCACATTTCATTCACAAATGTTGCAACGTCACTTTAGTACGATACTGAAGAGAGCGTACGATATTAAAGTCGAGCTCATTCTGGGGCGTACTGTATTGTGCATTTCGCAGTTTAACAGTGCGCGAATGACTAGGTATTTTACAGGGGAACATTGTCCGCTACAAACACAGCTACTGGTACCGTCTGGTACATTAATAGAAATAAACCTTGGAAACTTGATATAAATTTCTTTGTAGATAATATGTTCCGTAATGCAAGTTTAAAACTGGCACGAAATAGTTGACACATTAGTTTAATTGACATTCATTTGAAATGATGAAATATTTAACACTTTGGTAGAGAAACTAAATGGCTAAAGCTTAAAAATTACACTCAGACCATTTTAAGTATACTAGTCTTGACAAAATCTCGTTTTGCAAAACGCAGTAAATGCCTAGTTATTACAAATAATGAACGTTTTCCGCATGAACAATTATAGTTTTTTCTTTTTTTTTTCTTCAAATTACGTAAAATCGGCAAAGTGAAAAAGTACTTACGGAATCCAATATACAGTATAATAATTCAAAATATACGAGTAAAAATATTTCAAATTTAACAATACATCCAACACTTTAAGAAATATGAATCGTAACATTGAAACCCGATTGATACTAAAATAACGATTGTTCAATATGAAAATAAATCAAGTCTTGCCACCATTCCTTTATCTTTTAAAACCCACCTGAAACTCGACTCGACAATCATACCTTTACAAACACCACCCCAATGAAACCTTCGATTCGCCTCCAATACACCCCGCGCACAATAACAAAAAAGAGCCGCGCGCGAGTCGATCATCGGAGGGTTGTAAAAACTCCGCCTCTGGGAACTCGCGCCGCCCCCTCGGCATTATGCGCCGAGCAAGACGATATTTCCGCGATTTGCGATCGGCCTCGCGTCCTCACCTGCGGCCCTAGATCCCAGAAAACGCGCGTAAGTTCTGCCCTGTAGCCGTCTACGAAAGCTCGTCGGGGATTACGCGCGTTACGAGAAATGTCTGGTGAGTTCTTTTTTTTCTTCGATAATTTGTGATTTTGAGTAAACGAGTGTGTAAAATAAAAATGTATAATGCAAGGAGGCGTGTTTTAAATTAAGCTATTTCGTATAATTAATAGATATATACATATCTGAAGGTAAAAAATGTATACGCTTCTATTACTTAATTGTTTAACGATCACGTCGTATCGAGAAAATATAGATCAGTGCAGTGGAAATTATCGTGTAGCTCGGAATTTGATAACTGTTATTTTCGCATTTGATTAAAGTTAAGTGGCCTGCGTTTAGTTGCTTAATTACCTACACGGATTTTTATGCAAATATATATAATATACATATCGTCGATACAAATCAATCTTTCACCTTGCACGTGTAATTATTTACAAAATAATGTTAATCGAGCGAGTACTAGCGACATATAAATCTATTTGAAAAATTCGTATCTCAATATAAACCAGCGGCCAAACTAGTTTTACTGGTCCACGCGCGCCCCTTTATAAAATGTGTATATAACTTTTTATCTAAAAATTAGAGCAAGACATTCCGCTGGACTTGAGCTGCCGCGGCGAAACCAGACGTGAGACTTCGAAAAATGCCAGGTATCTGAAGCGCCTGCCATGTCAGACGTGCGGAAAAAATTTCGACAGGCCGTCGCTGCTCAAGAGGCATCTCAGAACGCACACAGGTATGTGTAAAAGTAAGCGTGCGACGATGACAAACGCGCTCTGCAGAAGGAGAGAGCAAAGTCGTTAAAAGTGCATAAAAATTCTATTTTTGCGACAATCCATCAAGGCGAGAAACCACACGGCTGCGCCATTTGCGGCAAGATGTTCAGCACCAGCAGTTCCTTGAACACGCATGCGAGAATCCACACGGGCGAGAGACCGCACGAGTGCCCGATGTGCGGAAAACGTTTCACCGCATCGTCGAATTTGTATTACCATCGGATGACACACTACAAGGTGCGAGACTTTTTCGGCATAAACAGCGTATGCATTTCTGTATGATTTTGTTAGATTTTTTTTTCACATTTGATAAAGATTTTTAAAAGAATAAAAAAATAAAAGAAATGGGTTAATTTTGAGTTGTTGAATAAATATAAATAAAAAAAATAAAAACATCAAAATGCTTGCTTTTAGGAAAAACCACACAAATGCACGGAATGCGATCGATCCTTTCCAACGCCCGGTGATTTAAAAGCACACAGCTACTCTCACACAGGAAATTGGCCTTTAAGATGTCCTGTGTGCTATAGAGGCTTCTGCAAACCAAGGATTTTACATCACCACGTAGAACTTCATAATGGTAAAAATAAACTATTTATCTACATGTATATAATTAAAATATTCTAACAAAATAATAGTGTTTACATAACATATTTAACGATTGTTTTAGGTATTCATTCAAAACAGTGCAAAATATGTAAGAAAAAATTTACATCCTCAAGTAATTTGCGGATTCATAATTGTTTGAAAAATTCTGAAATAGAGCAAATATCATCTAAAAATGAAATTAAAATAACTGAAAAGTCGACTACATATAACAATAAATTGAATTCTATTATTTTTCCATATGTAACAAGTGTTCCGGTATCTTTTCCATGGATATCATAGAAATCAAGGACTTTGATGGAAGATTGTGTATTGTGTATAAAAACTACTAGTAGCATTTATCAAAATAGTCATTTATTCAAAAACTATATTTATTATATCGTACATTTACGACTAGTAACCTCTTATGTTTAATATTAAAAAAGATTCGTTTTTATAATCAAAAATATGAAACATAACGATATTTCGTATATACTTAATCTATCAGTTCAATTGCATAACAGACTCAAAATAACTTAAGACTCATATATGCAACTCTTTCATTAGAAAATAGAGAAGTGAAGTACATAAAAAAAATTTATGCAATCACAGTACTAGAATCGATACCTGAATCGTTTATAACATCAACCTGATGTTTCTGATTCTCGTCTTTTGTAAGAGATCTATCACTTTCCTGTACTTTCAATTTTTCTTCCGTAGTCGATTCTGTCGACACGTTGACAGAATGCTCGTTTGATTTTGTACCTTTTGTATCTTCCTCCACCGCTGAATCCTCAAGTATACTACTTGCGGCCAAAACCTTTGTTTTCTTTTCGTTTGATTCGTCTTCCGTTGACATACCCAAGTCTTCACTGCTCGGATCTTTAAGTTTTAAATTTTCAACGTGAGGAATATTTTCGTCACTCCCTGAAGCCTCACCATTTTGTTTGCTTGTTTCTTTTTTCTTGGCCTCTTCATTCTTTTCGTGGGCTTCGTGGAACGCAGCTGACTGTGCAGCGTGAGTTTGAGAAGAAGTGTCGCATTTTAAAACTTCTCGAAGTGCCATTGTAGCATACGCAGATGGCTTCAGTGACATTTGAATAACTAATGCTTTGAATGTACCCTCTAATATAAAAAAATGTATTAGTTTATATAGTAAGATATAGTGACTATATTATGTTAATATGAGTTACACTTTATACCTGGATTATCTTTCGGCGGGTCAATACCTCTGATTTCATCCATGTCTGAAGCTATCAGATCATCAGTTTTGTTTGAATAGTGAATGACCTTCCAGCTCAAGTGTTGTGGAATTTGAAATATTTTTCTGTAAGACCCAGAAAGAGTGTACTTCCTAAAAAATTATAAAATAGATTAATTTTCATTTAATGAGACAAGGAGATTTTAATATAAACATAGATAAAATGAAAGTTCTGTTATTTATATATACTCACTTATTCTTTTGCTTCAAATCTTTAGTAAGACAATCTTTCTCAAGTTGTTCATCAAACCAAGCCTGTGCATATGGAGGATATGTCACCTTCCATCCAGGCTGTGGCATGATGATATCAGCCATGGTGTAGTTAGGCAAATCTTCTTCTGTTAAAACCTTAACTTTTGGTATTGGTTTTTCATTATCACCTTTGTCACTATTTTTGTCTTCTTCGATTTTTACATTTTCTTTCTTCTCCGGGTTACTCTTCTCCTGCTCTTCAGCATTTGCCTCTGTCGTTTTTAAAGAGTCTTCTTTCTTTGCGTCAGATTCATTAGTCTTTGTCTGCTCTTTTGCCTCATCAGCAGCTTTTTCATGAGAGTTAGACTTTCCTTCCTCTTCATCGATATGATGCACATCATCGTGAATAGTATCACTGTCATCTTTGGAGTCAGGATTTTCATAAACCAAATCACCAACAATTGGTTTCAGTCCAAATTCCTTAATTCTTCTAGATACTATCTTGTTCCATACAATGCTTTGATATGCATGGATATACATCAACATCGTATTTCTTGGAACCATATCTAATGCTCCTTGAAGATTCGTCTGCCCGCAGATATTTAGTCCCCAAAGAAGCTTGGCTTCAATCTTGTCAGTACGACCAATTTTTTGATAAGCAAGACGTGAATCCTGGGTATTTTTGTAGATCTCCCTTGCTTCTGCTAAATGCATATCTTGTTCTCCTTCTCTTGGTTTCAATATTAAATCAACTGCTTCACTCCAATTACCTAAAAGTATTTACATTAATTATTAATTTTCTTACATTCCACTAATTAAATAATTTCAATGTCATATTAACTTTTTGAAGATGTTTGAAGAAAAATTAATACAATCATTTACCTTGTAAAAGAGCTTTTCCAATCTCATATGTAGGAATGGCAGCTATAGTTCCAAATCTTTGTAAACCATAATAATTAATAAATCCATTATCACGAAGGGAAACCATTGCTTTTTCTATAAGGTCATCTGCTGCACTAACGTTTCTTAATGCAATGGTAAATCTGTTACCATCAAGTTTGCCTAATTTCAAAGGCAGTTTTTCAAACTTAAAGTTTCCTACATAAGCACCTTTCACTGACCTAGTGGCATTCATAATATTCTTTGGATTTATCTTTTTTACACTAACCCATTGTGTCGTTTTTGCACGACGATCTTTAGTGCCAGCATAACTAAAAATACTAGGTTTAAGTCGAATGACTTTAGCTATTTGATTTAATGCATCCATGGTATCCATGTTTACTTTATGCAAAATAAAGTGGCAATAATCTCCACCTCTAGTAGACCAATCCTTTCGATTGTCTCGATTTTTAGTACCTAAACATAATAGATAAGAGTATAAAATCTGTAATTATAGAACAAAAAAATCATTGAAAAGCTTTCAAAATGTAGAAATATTTTTCAATAATTTATCATATTTTATTTTATAAATCAAATTAATAGTCTAGTTAAAGTAAAAAGTATTATAAATCCTTACCAAATTTATGTGAATACTCTTTGGAAAATACAATAAATTTCTTATTGCCTATTTCTCTTGTTTCACTTAGAAAAGTGGTTAACTTCTTAACGATTTGATGAATACATCTTTTTTGATCTTTATCCATGTTAGTAACATCAATTTCTACAGTGTCATCTTCTGCAACAGTTTGAAGTTTTTCCCATACATCTTCTGGGATTTTCTTTTTTAGATCTTCTACATCTAGATTATCTTCTGGATCAGGTGGTATATCTTGATTCGTTAATGTAGCAATAGTACCATCTGTACTTATTTCATGAACAACAAAGTCAGTGAATCGTTCCTTAATAGTTCCGGTGAATCCTTCAGTATCTCCAACATATTCTGTGATTCCCAGATCAACTTCTTTGAGCCTTTCTCCAACATCAAATCTGGCTCTCTTGAAATAGCTCCTATCACCTCCGCCACCATGGTAACCTAACAAAATCCAAAAATCATTATCATTAAATAAATTAAAAAAATTTTAATTTATATTTTATTTAAGATTTAAAAGTAATTGAGAAAATTTAAAAATTTAAAAGTTAAAGATCTAAATGTAATTTAATAGTTCACAATTAAAATTTCTAAATATAAAACTTTACATTTTATTTTGAAATACTTGGATCTAATAACCGATACATTTACAGGTATGCTGAGTGTAGTGACCTATGAAATGCCTAATATGAAAACATCACTGATTTCCAAGAACACAAATGTAAACAAAACCCTCAGATTGCACTTGAGCCTTATCAAGGTTATTAAGTATATGAATAAGAGAATGTGAATAAGATAAATTTCCAAAACAATATTTTAATTCTAAATACTTCATGCTTTCATTAACTTTCCTTACAAATTTCAATTAGGAAGAAAAATGTATAATGTTAAAAAATACGTTATATTATTACCAGTATTCTAAAAATACGCAGTAAATCCGATTTTATAATAATCACACAAATCTTTAAATTTAACAAAAAAAAAAACGTAAAATAAATTTTTCACACAATTCCCGTCACCTTTGTAAAATGTGAAACTAATAGCAGTTTGTTTTATACAAAATAGAAACTGAAATAAATGAATTGTGCAAAAGGACAACTTACGATTCTTTCCGTAATATCTGTTACTATTACGATTCCTGCTGTACTGATTGTACCTCCTTGGCTTCCTCTTATCGTCATGTTTCTCGTGTGCATCGCCGACCGCGTTACCGGCGTGATCACCTCTGCCTTTGTCTTTCTCACCGTCTTTATTTTCCCCACCACGAGGCATCGCGGTTTCTGCAAACCTGCAACCCAATTTTCAAATAAGAAATAACCGATTGAAAAATTATCGGAATCAAACAATTATCGTCACTTCAATAAAATAGGATAGATTCGCAAATGTTCGTAAATCAATACCCATGATGTGACCGAGATCAACTATTTTCCCAGAAACTAGCCTAGTACAATTACATTTTCGATGTGTGATAATAAGAGAAAAATCTTTTTTTATCATTATTATTTTTTATAATTACTGATTTAATACGATATTTACTGAATTCTCTGTAATTTAATTAAACTGACCTGACTTTCTTTAACGAAATGATGGTTAAGGTTATGTAGATAAAACTCGATGCACGCTGTCCGGGTCTCCACGATGGAATGAACGGTGAAGTGAAATTCGAAAGCTCTCAAACGACGTCAGTGGATTCAATAACCACTCCTTCCTACTTCTTGACTTCTTCTCTGATATGATCCTTAGAAGGAGAAAACAGTGTTGCCAAGTAAAACAATACGCAGAATAGAAAATAATAACGGAAAATTCAAATAATATATTCCATATTTACAAAATCTATGGTTGCCTAATTTTTATAATTTATAATACAATTTTACATTTTACATACAGTTTTAAAATTGTTATAATTAATTTAAAGAAAATTGGATAAATTTTCAGTTATTAGGTATCAATAATCTAGATGAATAAAAAAAAGTAATGTAAGATAATAATATTATGTAAAATAAGATAATAATGAAATGTAAAATATTTTTTAACCTTTTTTCAATGTTTTTAAGAGATTTATTTATAACAAAAGCAGTTAATAATAGAATAAACAAAACACATGAAGCAAAAGCAAATAAGTACAAGAATAAGCAGCTATTATCGACCTATAGCATATGTTGTTCCATAAATAGATATCTGTAAATACCACTGTTGATAAGGCAGATACTTATACAGTCTTGTCTTTATTATGAAGTGTATAACCTGCATGTATGTTACATTTTCGTTTCGTAAACATGCAGTAAATTAATTGATAAGTGATTACGAATTTCACAACTATATTGTCATATACATTACAAAGTGTATAAATTTGTATTTTGACGTATTTATCTATTTTTGGTATTTGATTATTTCAAATTCCAAACAATGTAAAAAACCATTGAAATCTAACCTACTTCTTTTAAATGTATTGTAAAGTTACTTTTTTATTTTTGAATTTTATATTAATTTAATAAAATGAGTGATCAAGAAGAAGATATCCAAAAAAAAGATGATAATCCTGAAACAGAAGATAGTTCCAGTATTACTAGCAATGAAGGAGAAGTAGAAAATAAATCAAATAGTACTGATGCTGAAGCCTCGGTACATAAGGAATTAAATGTTAATAATCCTCCAAAAACAGTATCCATTCCACCATTTCAAATAACTAAACCAAAAGCATTTTGGAAAGAAAAACCAAAAATACCACCTAAGAGGAGGGACGATGATATTGAAGAATTTGACACAGATGAGGAAGAAGAAGAAGATGAAAAAACTAAAAAATCTACTGAACAAACTTCTACTCCGCAAAATTATACAGAACACCTTAGTTATGAAGGTGACAAATGTATATATACAGAACCAGGAACTGGTCGAAAGATGATTTGGAATAGTACAGAAAATAAGTGGTGTGAGTAACGAATAGATTTTATTGAAAACAATATAGAATGAAAACAAAAATTATGTTACATGTGAGTGTATATTTTTATATATTTTCTAATATTTTTAGGTGCTCAAGATCAATCTGAAAATACAGCTGATACAACAGATCCAATGAAAAATTATGAATTTGATGGGAAAAATTATGTATATACAAACAAAGAGACTAATGTAACATATAAATTTATCCAGGAGAAAAATGAATGGGTTGTAAAAGATGAGAAGGAAGATGAAAGTAAAGCTGAGAAGGATGAAAAAGAAAGCATTCCCACACACCCAACTGCACAGGGTGTATATGGATTTGAAAATGACACTCACACGTACACTGATCCAGCAGATGGTACATCATATTTTTGGGATCGGGAAAAGAATGCCTGGTTTCCAAAGGTATTATTTTTATAATAAGTTAATTTTTATTCATTTAAATACTTATTTAAAGTCTAAGAAATTGTTCACTTAAGTATACACTTATGAGTAAATTATTTTTAATAATAAAATAAAATCATTGAATGTTTTAGGTGGATGATGATTTCATGGCTAGATATCAGTTGAGTTATGGCTTTACAGATTCTTCTAATGCTACAAGTAGCAATGCCAAAAGTGAACCTGCAGATGTACCTGCAGATGTACCTGCAGCACCTGAACCTCCAGCTAAACCAGCAGAAACCAAGAAAATGACTAAACAAGAGAAAAAAGAAGAGCTGAAAAGAAAAGCTAAAGAAGCTCCGACTTGGTTTGATATTGATGAGGCTCATAATACAACAGTCTATATATCCAATTTACCACTAGATGTTACATTAGATGAAGTTATAGAATTGGTCACTAAATGTGGTTTACTGGCTCGGGATGAAAAAGGAAAAGACAAAATCAAATTATATACAGATGAAGATGGAGAGCTAAAAGGGGATGCACGTTGTACATATATTAAGGTAAGTTTTATTTTATCAGTGCGTTACACTTCATGAACTAGTTTATAAGTAAAATTTTTATTTTATATTAATATTTAAAAAGAATTCGTTTCAATTCTTTTAATTGTAAACTTAATTGTTTAAAAGACTATTATAGTGTAATTATAAGTTTCATAGCATCATTTTATTGGGAATGGATATATAGAATTACACAAACGCATAATACAAAGCATTTATTATTGATACAAATACGCGATTACTGGTTCTTACACTGTAATAAGCAATTACAATTAAATGAACGCATATATGATTATTTACAAGCAATGCAGTAAAAAAATATGCGAATGTTTCGGGATTACGTATTTCACTCGCAGATTTGGCGGTTATAACGTTAATAAGCTAGTTACATTTCATCTATTTGAATTATCGTCTACAAAATAGGAATATGATTGCTTTCTTAAAGTGATATCCTTGATAACATTATACATTGCGGAATACACTGGTAATTTAATATATTAGGAGATTCTTCACGCGAAAAGCATTAAAGAGCGCGAATCGTTTGAACGGATAGAACGAAATTTGTGACATCAGACTCGTAATTTTCTTTGGCGACAAATGCTTTTCATTTTGTGTAATGGGTACACAGTAAAAGATGATTTTATTAATCTGCAGTCATGTTCAAAATATGATACTTATTCGTAAATATAGTTTAAACTAGTCTTTTACTACTACGTTAACGTCTATAAAAATACAAATTCAATATACTCGTTTTAAATTATTTTTAAAATAAGGGAAACCGAAGCCAATACTTCAATGATAATTCTTCATTATAATTTATTTTTCGATTGTAAAAAATGTTATTAAATAATTTTGAAATGCGTAACGCTAAATAACTATCGCAATATAATTATAAATCGATCTTCAAGCCAAAGATTCAAAATTTCAGCTTAAATATAATCATTACAATCTATTTCGCATCCGAAATAAATTGAATGCCATCTCAAAGGCAATTAAATAAACACGCACATTTATCCGATAATAATTTGATTCAAATTGTCAAACTAAAATCCATAAAATACACAAATTTCTCTCATCCGCTCTCTCCCCCTCCTCACAGAAAATCCCGAGAGAGCCACTTCGTCAAACCACGCAATTACAAATTTAAATTTCAAATCCTAACGTATATCTCGGACTCTCCTCACTTCCGCGAAGCTCGTCGAATGCCGACGGGTATATTGCGCGAATAAGTACTTAACCTAATGCTCCGTCGCCTCTTCTCCGTGCGTGTATGATCGATTCACCGCGGTCTCCCTTACTTAAACGTATATATATATATGTGTATATATGCTACGCGAACGCATCTCTCGAGTATGCGTTAGAGCGCTTAGTTCCTGTCCATCGACTAGTAGACCCTTTCTCTCGCCGCCTCGACGTGCGCGATTCGCGGATGAATAAAACATGTATACTGTCAACCGACGTGATGCAGCCCCGATCGCTGAGTTTTTCTGTCTGCGTGTCTGTATACGTCTATATGTATATATGCGTTATATACGCGTACTCTGCGTGTTATTTATTTTTCTGCCGGAGCGAGCGAGGACTTTTGCCCTCTCGTCGGCGTCGACAGCATACGCACGCTCTTATATGTTTAGCCTTACAATCGAGTGTAATAATTTATTTAGAAAAGAAACATTATAGGTATTATAAAGTCGATTACGAATAAATATTTCCTTACGTAAACTATATCTATGCGCACGTATTCATACGTATACACGGAGAAAAATTGACGACCGATCGTCTTACTAAAATTA
>JAPYZP010002691.1:0-13917 GCA_030522985.1 Torymus sinensis
TGCCGTACACGCTTGCCTCCCAAGCATAACGAACCATTTATTTAATTAAACGTACGTCGAGTGTCTTCTTTTTAAATTTAGAATCTTTTCAAACATCAAATTTTCGAAATATATATGTCAACTGATTAATTCACCGCAAGGTAGAAGGTCAGGACATAACAGTGTTCAATAATGTATTATATTATAATACATTAAGTATTATGTTTTTATATTATGTTTTTATATTATATGAGTCATGGTTTAGGTTTCAAGAAGTTTCTCGATAATTTTTCCGAGAATTTGCAGAAAAATGATAACGTAGTTAAACGCTATGTACTCTGTAAAAATGCTGACGGAAATTTTACTGGTTACGGAGGATACTATGTCAGATGTTTACAAAACTGCCGTTCTAAAATGTCTTTGTATCTATAATATAGTTGTCAGCATTTTTATTGTCGTGCGAAAAATGTTTTGATGTAAGAGGATACAACACATGTCATCGAGTTTTCAACCGTTTTATAATATCGTAGTTGTAATTCAACCGTTTTATAATATCGTAGTTGTAATTCAACCGTTTTATAATATCGTAGTTGTAATTCAACCGTNNNNCCGTTTTATAATATCGTAGTTGTAATTCAACCGTTTTATAATATCGTAGTTGTAATTCAACCGTTTTATAATATCGTAGTTGTAATTCAACCGTTTTATCTGCAGATATGTCATTGCTTAGTATTGATCGTCACACGTTTTACTTTTTAACGTCTGCACTTTTTAACTTTTTCATCGTTTGAAGAGCTGTATTTAAAGGAACGCCTCAGAGCCTTTCGCAACAGTCGCTTTCTACTCGTAAAGATACGCGGATCGACATAGCGCCTACCACGAACTTACAACACACACCTCAAGTCTTTTGTACTTTGTACCCCTTGAATAAATCGTTCACCAAGAAGATAATTGTTGGTTTGGAATACGACGAGTCCGTCGACAGGTTCGGCGACGAGTACTGTAAACCTGTGGTTCGACTATATCAAATGACTTTGAAGGGGTTGCGTTTTTATGCAATGACTGGGAAGAATTGAAAACAAGTTTCGATGACATCGATAAATATTTTTGTGGGCTTGATAATAGTTTAAACGATCAGAAAATTTACGGCAGTGGTTGGAGTTCGAAATTCCTCACAAGCTACCAGGATAAAGCAATCGAGACTGAAGAAAACCGGAGAGCTGGTATTGGTCGAATCAAGCGATTTCGTCATAGTGTAGTAATGAAAAAAGTTACTTTTGATTGTCTCCAAGAATTTGTTGTCAAGTGCGTCGATACTCGTCTTAAATATTTAAACTCTATTGCGAGCAGTGTAAGATATGTTAGCTGCGATGTTATAGAGTTTATTAAAAATAAAAGTAGTCTTATGCATGAAGCCCAAATACAACAGTATCCACCTAGTATTGTAAAAGACCTAGTCAATTTAGTTGATAATGATATAATAGACGAAATATCCTCTGGTGTAGAAAAACAATGCAAAGAAAAAGATCAAGCGTTTCTATCTAAGTGCGATGTTGCTGATGTATTATATCAGTTTGTATCATTACACATGTCAAGCATTGTTGATGTATTAAATACTATATTATCTGATAATAAATAGAAAAATTTGAGTTTATATACTATGTATTTATTTTTTTGACTTATTATAACCAAACGTATAAAAATAAAATTGTATTTCATAAAATCACTAGCTTCCATTTGAATATTTTTTTTTAAAAAGTATTTTTAAATTATTTAATTAAAAGAATAAAAATTATTTGAAATTAGATTCTCTTGAATATTTTAATATGCTGAGGCAATATGCAATTTGATTACATTTATATCAACTAACCGACTCAGACAGACACATACGCACACGCATACACCGGTGTCTGTATAGGGCTTCTTGACTTTGACCTCAGCTGACGCCTGTGGTTGAGGTCAAGTTTGTTGTGACGGCCCATAGCGCGGGGTACACTACTGTGGATAGTGGTGGGGATAAAAGGAAAGAAGGAGGTATGGGTATATAAGGAGGTATATCGCGGGGTTCATTTCAGGAGCCGAAGCGTGCTCGAAACGTTGGGCAATTTTGGTGGTGGGTGGCAGTCAGATTGTCCTCTGCTAACAATAATATTTTTCCAGGTTTTAATTAAGTTTTTATTTCAGATTCTGCGGGGGTGATTATAAACAAGGGCAATCTGACTGCCATTAATATTAATTAATTATATTTATAAGACTGTATACCGATTGAAAAATTCTTATCAGTGAAAGATCATAATTCTTGGCAGCGATGGCTACACCCGCGAGCTTCAGCTTGAAACTCTGCCTCGCATTGTCATTAACAGCCGCGCCCTTATGTGACTAAGGCACGAACTCTTGTAGTGAATCTCTCTGAAACCCTTGACTGGCTGGTGCACGTAAGGCATGTCTCGGGCAAGGTGTTCGGCTCGCTCTACACCCTGCACTTTTTCCTCCATGCCCTATCGCGAGACATCAGGAAGCATCTCACCGAGTCACTCGGCTTCCCTCTGCTCGACTATACCGCCCCAGTCTACAATCATCTTGACAAGGAACGCATGGAAAAGCTCGAAAAGGCACTGAAATCATGCGTTCGGTTTATTGTCGGTAACATCCCATCCCGCGACCACATTACACCATAACCGCTCGCGCTTTGTTGGCTGTCTGCCCTCCGGAGGTGCCAAGATTTTATTTGCATCCAAGCCTTCAAAGTCGTAGCCGACGCACACACACCTTATCTCCAGGGTCGGTTTAACCGCCGGCTAAATGTTGACTTCGACCTGTGCCGCTCAGCTCTACTCCAACCACAAGCGTACTAGCTGCCCCCGCGGCGAAACGAGGCTTACAAGCACTTCTTGGCCCTCGAAGCAATGGATCTGGTCAAGTAGTTGCGCGTTACCGACTTATTCCCTGCCAACCTATCATAGTTTAAGCCAGCGTTGCGTGATGTCTAATTTGTCGCGAAGTGTTCGAGTGGAACACGTGCGTTCGACACGAAGGCCTCCGGCCTTGCCTGCACTAAAGCCTGCAGCCATCACTAACCGCTCCGCGTACTCCACGCGCTCGCCTCTGATCCCGCGGCCTACATCTGCATACATTTTACGGGATGAATTGTAAAGTTTGCTCACCATTGTCCGCTAGTCCACACCGTATTCACCCATCCTTTCATTTCCGCCACATCTTATATTTTATTTCCACCATTCATCTGCACATATTCAAATCTTTTTCTTATTCTACTATCGTATCAAATCACCTTCATTAATTCCCACTGGCGGCTACACTCTCTCATTTTTGCGTGTGCATTATTGCGGTTTCTACTTGTTATTCATTATTTCCTCTGCTATTGATATTGCTCTCCTCACATATTATCGCTAGTATATTTTTTATAATTACTGTTTATATTATGTTACCACTTTATATTTTCTTTTCTTCGTTTACTTCTTTTTCTTCAATCTGTATAGACTCTCGTTACTCCATTCGTTACTCCATCGTTACCCCATCTCGTACTCTTAAGTACGAGACGGGGTCTTACTCAATGGTGTCAAATAAAGAAGCAATCAGTCTATCAATCTATCAATCAATCAATCTCTCTCTCTCTCACTCTCTCTCTCTCACTCTCTCTCTCTCTCTCACTCTCGCTCTCTCTCGCTCTCTCTGCTGTATACTAGGGTGTCCGTTGCTTACAAAATTTACAAAATTCCATCCGGACGTCCGTAGATAGCTAGTTTATAGCCTAAAACTTCGAACAAAACTTTACTGATCCGAAAAAAAATGAAATTAGATGTGCCAACCATTGAAAGACGGTTTCAAATTTGAAAAATGAAGATAAATCATTGTTAAATTTTTTACTAATTTTAGGGGACTCAGATCGACTTGACAATAGATCTAACTTACTTTGTGATGTTCAAATTAATCAGACAAAATTTTATATTTATGTTATGGCACTGCTAGTTGAGTTATCAGTGCTAAAACGTCGAAAATTGTGCTAAAAACGTGAACGGTTTACAATTTCGGCCATTTCTAGGACAGTTCCCTCCTATATAGCCTGTCGATTGCAACATAAATTTTAAGTTCCTATCAAAAACTTTAATTTGAGATGACGTGGAGTTCCAAGAACCTTATGGGAGAAAAAAGCCATTTGATGTTTTCAAAAATGTGTACGTACCGAAATACTGCGTCGCGTGTATGAGCTCTATGATCCTCAAATGATACACCTTGATGTTAGCTACTATTATATCTGACGTGAAATTTCATGCAATATATTCTGAAAACGAACTGAGAGTAAACAAGCCTATAGTTATTGCAACGTTCGGTAAATCAAATTTTCAAGAAATATGAAATATCGTGAAAGGGAATAAAAGTTTATGGTACTGTGTTTTAATCACCGATTATTCTGACATGATTGTATTAATATTTTAACTATGATTATTTTTATTACTTATTAAGTATACTCATTGAGTATACTCATTGAATATACCAGTAGTAAGTCTGTCACACAAACAATGAGCATGATGTAGACAAGATGTTTAACGATCAGATGCGAGAAGGCGCTGATATCCTAGATGGAACCACCAATATAGAAATAAGGTAGTTGTATAAATTACGTTCTCGATCATAATGCCTTCATAAAATTAAGAATTTTTATAATTCTAATATATCCATAATAGTCATAGTTAAAATATTCATACAATATAAATGTATTATATAAAACCTAATGCAAAGAAGTGAACAACTATTGTCTAATTTAATTTGCTTTATGAAAAATTTTCCTTATCCGAATATTAGAAATCTCAGAGTAGAAAAATTTCCCCTTTACAAAGCTTTCTCTTTAAGAAGGCAAAAGAAATATAAATTTTATAAAATATAATAAGAGGTACTTTATTCAGTCTATGTTTTTCAGAAATTTACCTCACCTGATAAGATGGATGAAATATACATCACAGTTTTACTACGGTGTAGAAGCAATATCTTTAACGCAGTGGCAGCAAATTAATGACATAAGTAAAATCAATTAATTCATTATAAACCATTATTTAACAACCATAATATATACTTTTTCTAATTATTTCAGATTGTTCCGAAAATCCTGAAGAACCTTGCATTTCTAATGGAAACATGGTTCTTGAAAAATACGGCTATAATCCAGATCATTATTTTGTAGATTGTTTGGGACTTATAGCAATTTTTTCAATTTGTCATATAGCTGGTTTTCTTGCCATCCGAAGTAGAAGTCAGAAACAACCTGTGTATTAATAGATTAGTAATTTGAGAATCTGAATAAAACACTTTCTCAAACTTTGAATATCTTCCTTCAATGCATACTTCCAAGAATCGCTTCAATATTCAATAGGAAAATCACTTTTTCCTAACGGAGTGTGCAAAATTCGATTTTGTGAACCCGTGCGGGAACTATTTTGCATACTTATTCCGGTTCGCCAAATCTAACTCTGCGCAACTCGTTAGAAAAAATAGTATACACAATTCGTGCGGGGACGACCTATTTTGCGCACTAGTTGCGTAATGTATTATTTCCTATGATAGTGCGTAAATTTCGAGTTTGAACACGCATTTGCGTGTGTAAATCGCCACTTTTCAACACGCTAAGAAGAGCGTATGGAAAAGGAACTGAGCGTGCGGGATTGCATTATTCCCTCACTATCAGCTATTATTCTACACGCTCGTATCAGCGTATGGAAAAGTGGTGGTTTGCACGCGCAGGTGCGTGTGCAGGTTTGAACTTTACACAACTTGATAGGAAAAATAGTATACTATATACTCGTCCGCCGCGTAGGCGTACTTTCACTCACTTTTTTGTGGCACTCGCTTCGCTCGGCCGACCAACTTCGCTCGTGCGGAAATCACTTCCTATGTGCACTTGTATCGTACTATTATTGAATTTGAAATACCAAATCAAGTTTAGCGTCGGCGGAAAGTAAGAGAGGAAATTGGAATAGGAATAGTTTAAATAAAATGAGTAAGATCAAGATAAATTTAAAATAAAACATTTCAAAGTAAACGGTAGATTGAAAAGAATAATTAAGAATAAAAAAATTAATATTTAAATAAAGAAAAAGGCGGTTTGTGGTGGTATTAGTTCGCGGGATCGTCAAACTGATTTCCAAAATTGTAAGAGTTATAGAAGGAAAAAAAAAAGAATAAGTAAACCGTTGCGGGTGGCAAATCCTCCCATGAAATTGGCGAGTTTTCCCCACACGCGGAAATGAATGTCAAATAAAACGTGAACTATATACAAAACTTATTTAACTTATAACTTATTTTTTACGTTATTGAAAAATATTCGCGATGCATGCTCTACAGCCGACTAAATTTTAAATTTATTGAAAAATAACTTATTGTTATGTTACAACATAATTTATAGTTGATCGATCTATTATTTGCATTTTTTCTTCTTATTATTATTTAAATATTAAACGGGTCGGTTGAAGGCCATTATATTAATTCCGTAAATATTTACGAAAATAAGAATTTTTTTTGGTATGGTGTTACTTTATTTTAGTACGCCGGTTATTCTGTCAATCACTTTCTTAGGTGACGGTTTTCATTTTATTTGTGATAGTGATAGTTACGTAATAGTAATTAAGTATGATCCATTGTGCGAGAAGTGTGTGCCTTGGTTAAGGCAAACCCTCTCCTCGGTTTATGTACTTCAAGTTTACTAAGATTTCTAGTTTTTGTATTAAGTATAACGAGAGAACTATCCCATTAAAATGAGAGTAGGTTAAAATATTAAATCGAATTTTTACAAATTTTATATGAGTTTTGGTAGAGTAAAAAAAAATACTTTGTTTTGAATACGCGTAAGATTAGATAATTATAATACATATCTATAACCTTTAAATCCAAACTCGAATACCTTCAAGAAGTGTCGCCTGTATAGGAAAGTCGGTTTTAATAGTATATCGCGATCGGAGAAAATAAAGATTTTTCGATCTAAGGCCATGCCTCATTAGGAGTGGCTCCGACTTATAGAGACATCCCATATATGGGATAAATCCAGATATGGGATATGGGATATGGGATATGAGACATGGGATACGGGGTATAAGATATGGGATATTAGATTAGCGATATGGAATATTAGATATGGTATATTAGATTAGCGATGCGTAATATAAGATATTGTTACGTCCCAACTTCAGAGGGACTCCAAATTCGGGGTTCTGTGTGTGTGTGTGTGTGTGTGTGTGTGTGTGTGTGTGTGTGTGTGTGTGTTGTAAATATATATGTATGGTAGGTAACTGCCACCAAGTACAGCGCATTAACAACAAAAATAGACTGTCTAACGTTACAAATAAACATTATAATAAGAAAAACAAATAAATAATTGATTGGGCCTCTAAAAGACCAAAAGAAAAGGGCAGGCCGCCCAAAGTGCGCCACTTACATGATTTTCATAATGAGCGATTTTGGGGCCTTAAACAAAACAAATAAACATTTTTTCCACATGGAATTATAAATTTAAAATCAAATTTCCTTCATGATGGCGACCTTGGTAGACCCCGCCCGATTCCCCCTTTACAAATAATAATGCAAAACAGAGGGAAGGGCCTCCGCACGGGGCCTTCCGTGCTCATTTGAGCAACAAATAACACAAATAATACTGCAAGTCTGTGTAATAAAATTAGGACGTGGAAGGAGAGGACAAACGAGTATACGCCCACGGCGTCCACGATTAGGCCAATCGCTCGGCCAGCGACAGAGTCAAGTAGGACAGTAGTAGTATAATGTTTCTGCCGTTTGTTTACAATATTGTGATTTCATACATGTAACAACAACTGAGAGACGATCAACTCCAAATGCATCCAGTACTGATTGTAACGTCACAAGTCTAGAAGTCCCTTAGCAGGTACGGCTTAATTGGTGGGATGCTACACCTAGAGTGCTCTGATTGGGAACAAAGACATCACCGACCGTAACAATATGGGATATTAGATTAGCCATATGGAATATAAGATATGGGATATGGGACATGGGATATGGAATATAAGATATTGGATAGGGGATATATGATATGGGATAATAGATAAGGGATTTGGGATTTTAGATTAGACATATTGATTATAAGATATTGGATAGGGGATATTAATATGGGATATGTGATCTAGGATATGGGATATGGGATATGGAATATGGGATATAATGTTACCTTCTGAGCGCCATGCGCCCTTGACGTGGACATCCAATTGCTGCGCGTGCATCTTCCGGAACATCTCTATGAGAACCTTACTCCAAGATGACAGACATGAATTGTGTATTCATACCGCCAAATTAATATGTACAACTTCGATGACGTTACGTATGTGGAATTTGTTCGCTTAGCCGTTAATATTTTATTTTGTGTCCATCTGGGCTGCGCGCTCGACTCTCTCGCTGACTGAGTGACCACACGCGACCGAGTGTGTCCTTATCTGACATCTAAATAAGTAATTTGGTAGTTTAAAGTTTTATTTTAGTAATAATTTGTTCCCTGTCGATTATTTCTGGATGTAAAAATGTTAATTTTAATGTAAGCATATTTCGTTTTGCCGTTTTTGGGCCCGATAAGGTCCCGCCTCTTTAAGCTGTTACGTCCCAATGTTACGCCATGTTGTTGGGGACTATTTTCTCCATTTATAAAGTCCGGTCGAACGATTTGATAAAAACTGAAATTAAGGCCCGAAAGTTGGCCCTAAAGTTCCCAACTTTCTGATAGCCTCCCGTCTTTAAGTTATTATTTAGCGACTGATTTGTAAAAGTAGATTTATTTGTTTATTTATTTGCGCGTAATTGTATATTATTTAAATATTATTATTTAACTTGTATTTCTTGTTAACGATTGAAAATTTTAAAGCGAATTGTTTATTTAATAAAAGACATTATCTGCTGATAGCCCTGCGAGAGTTACCCTCCGTCGGTAACATTAGCTTCGGTCGGTAACTTACCGACATGCGATAAGGCACCAGCGGATGATAATTACTAGTCAGCTAATAGAGTGGTGGCGCTCTGCGTAGCGCTCTCCCACTTTGTGTATAGGAGAGGGTATAGCTACGCCCGCTAGTCCATTTTACCACTTTATGCGCGCGAAACAAAAGCTTTGTAAATGCTTTTACGAAAAGATATTAACTTTTATTGGAAGGAGCCGCAACAAGGAGCCTTAAAATATCTAGTACAGGCGTTAACCAAAGCACCTTTATTAAAATACCCTGACTTTTCGAAGCAATTCATTGTAACGTGCGACGCTTCGCGTTACGCGATTGGCGCCGTGCTTAGCCAAATATATTTAATCGAAACAAAAAGTCACGATCTACCCGGCGCGTATTTTTCGCGACATTTGAAAAACGCGGAAATAAATTATTCAACGATCGAAAAAGAACTGCTCGCAATGGTAGCAGCCGCGTTTCAATTTAGATATTATCTCTTTGACAGAAAATTCACGTTTGTGACCGACCATAAACCCCTCGTATGGGTTCATAACATTAAAGATCTGACATCGCAATTAAAACGGTTTTACTTTAAACTCCGTGAGTTTGACTTCGAGGTAGTATATAAAAAGGGAGAAACCAACTACGTCGCAGATGCGCTTTCAAGAAACTCCATGACGATTGAAACAAATAGAATTTTCATTACGGAAAGTTCTGATTCGGATGAAATATTTACACCCCAACTAAAAGGGACACCCGTTTACGATCAACCAACCGGGGAAACCCCAATTATAACAGAACTTTCGGAAGAAGATTCATCGGGCGAAAATATGGCAGAGGGCCATAAAACAGGGCCATCCCCGGAGGAAAGTACCAGTGGGGCCGAGAGAAATTCAGGTAATAAAAAAGGGTCGTTCCCAGGGAAAGTACCAGCCAGGGTGAGAGAAACTCAGGTCATAAAAAAGGGTCGTTCTCGAGAACAGCACAGAGAAAAGTGGGAATTCCCAAACACCTTTTACGAGCGGGAAACCCAAATTACCCTCTACGAGCGGGAAACCCAAATTACCCTCTACGAGCGGGAAACCCAAATTACCTTTTACGAGCGAGAAGACCCCGGACAAAAATATTTCACAAAACTTGTTATTGCCCATTCCGGACGACCCTACTGTTGACAATAAAAGCGACACCTCATCTACGGCCTCTTCCGAGGTAGAGCAAGACGACACTTCCTCTCAGTCGTCGGCTATAGTCGACGAACCATACGTGCCGTATGACCAAAACATCCGCAAGATAAGCAATAACGTAATTGAAATCCGAGACAGCTTATTTACACATCGCGATAATATCCTGTATTTTGTCACCGCCTAGAATGAACCGTTGTGCACCGCCGCAGCTGAGATCGCCGAACGAGAAGGCCTCCCGCCTCATTCCGCCGCACACTCCGGCACAGTAAAGACCTACTCAGTGTCGCGCAAAGTGTACCTAGCAGCGACTTTAAAAGCAAGCAGACATTCAAACGTGGATAGCGACACACTTTATATCGCTTTAAATAATTTAGCCGCCGCGCTTATTGAAAAAAATCTTAAAAGTGTGCGCGCTTCTATTTTACAACCAATAGACAACTTCTCCAGTAGAACATTCATTCGCCATTTAGAAAGTGCTCTTTCTCGCGTCAACACAAAAATCCTCTTTTGTAAAGGATTAGTGAAAACACCGGAGGACGCGGAAGAACGAAAAAATATTATTGCAAAAACTCACGCGAGTCCAGTCAACGGACACAAAGAAGTGAATAAAACTTATCTCCGCATTAGGCAGGACTTCTACTGGCCATCCTTAAAGAAATATGTGCAACTACACATCGGACGTTGTGAGATCTGTCAGCGAAACAAACTGGTAAGAAGAAAAGTACATCAGTGTATGGTTCTGACAGACACACCGGGGCACGCGTTCGAAAAAATATCAATAGACGTAGTCGGATCATTACCCGAGACACAGAATAAAAACGCGTACATATTAACTATACAATGCCTTTTAAGTAAATGCGTAATCGCAATACCGCGATGTCGTCATGGCTGGTCCTAGGAGAAGGCCCCGATGTGGCGTTACGCGTGAGCCGGTCGATGGTCGGGAGATAGGCCGGCTCGGGAGAGACGGCTGTGCTTCTTGTAGGCAGACTGTCCCCATTTCCTGATTGTTTGGCGGGCAGGAAGACCCTCTATGAGCTCGGTCGGCTGCACTTGGAGTCCGCTAAATCCGGCGGTACCTGGAACAGAGTAAGTCGGACGCGGCGCGGTCGACTGCTGCTGCTTCCCGTGCTCGAAGTGAATTTACTTTTAGCTTTAAAAGAAGTTTTAAAATATGTGAACGTTCTCGCTTCCGACAGTTCAAGGCGTTTTAGGGAAAGAGAGATCAGAAATAAAGTAAACAACACGAGGTTTTTGGTTAAAATATGAAAACAGTTTCACGTATATTATAAGAGTTTCAGCTTAAAAGTTAAAGTACAGAAATTCGCGAGGTTGCTGAGAGCAACGTAGAGCGGACTGCTCGAGTCGGTCGATGGAGGTAGACTGGCGCTCTCGGCTGCTTTTGGTGGAGAGAGCCGCGTCGGTGGGCGGAACGCCTCTCGGTGGGAGCTGCGCTCTGATTGGTCTGACGCTGGGCGTAGCTTACTCGTCATTGGCCCAGCGCCTGTAGTCATGGTGACGGACCGGTGTAGACGGGAGCACTGGCTCTAGCTCGGCGTGGGGACGCTGCTGGCTTAGGTGGTGGACTGCCGCAAGGTGGGGAGCTCTATTTGTTGCTTGCGTGGTCAGACATACTGTCGGCTTTCTTTTACTCTCAGTTTTCTCGCAGTGTTATTACGATAAACTAAAACATCCTTGGTCGATAGCGCGGTACTTCATAGTCCGTGGTTCGGTCGAGTATGTGATATTGATATGTGAGTCAAATCATCCGGTACGTTTGAAAGAACGTTGCAAATAACGATTTATTGTAAGATATATTAATCGTATCGTATGCTCCGGCTTTTATTTATCGGTCGGCACGTACGCATATAGGTTTACAGAGTCGGCGTGCCGCTTAGATCATATAAGCTTACATGTTTATAGTATATTATTTATAAACGCGCAATCGCGCATATTTGTACCTGCTATATTGATATGCTTAAGGCTATGGATACAAGATATTTCTTAGAAGAGAATGTTATTAACTGTCTTTGTTTGATTGATTATAAAGTTTAACATTTAACAATAATTGATTAATAAATGATAGTCTATAATAATTTGACATTGATTGCATATCTATATATATATATATATATGTGAGTGCGCCTCCGAGGTTCGTATATCTATATGTGTGCTTATGTACTGTGCTTATGCATGAGGTAAAGAAGGCTGCTTTCGGAAGGTAATATGTGAACGCGTGGTAACAGGTGAATGGATGGTAAGGTGTAGACGGATGATAGGTAGGCAGCGGTCATCCGTCGGTAAGGAAGTTAGCTGTCGATGAGAGGCCATTAGTCGGTAGGAAAGAGTGACGGCGGTAAGAGGTAAGGAATTATTTCTTATGCTTTTTGTCACACGAATATTGAAGTGCATATTATTCATCATTATTAACATGTTAAGACGTAACACCCCCCTGATTAAGATTCAAAGTGGGTGAATTACACTCAAGCTTTGAATCCTCCAAATATTTGTCGACATTTGGGTAAATGGGATATGGAGCTGGTCTTGTAATAAGAAAGGGGTTTGTTTTATAATTTTGCTCTGTTGCAGGTGGATCTGTAGGGATCGGAGGAGCTGGACCGCGAGGTTTTGGCTTCTCGTCAGGGTTGGACTCGTTTTTATCATCTCCGCCTTCGGCATCTTTAGGCTTTTTCTCCTTTTTGGGCAACGGCCCTTTTCCTAGGTGGATGAAGATATTAGCTATTGTACCCCAAAATGTTCCGAGCAGTCTAAGACTCGCGCCATAAATTGAATAAAGCGTATATCCATGTATAATCGTATTTAATATGTATTTTACTGTGTTAAAAATAAAAATGATTGTCATTATGCGGGCACCAAATGTTCCGAATGACATAAAATAATACCAAATTTTATTCATTGCCCTTTCTGTAAAATCCAAATTATTTTCGTTTACAAAATTTAATAAATCTATATTGTCATCGTTCGTCTAGTGTCCCGTTGCACCGCGAGCTATCTGATTTAATTCTGCTGGTTTGTCGGCTGGGAACATCATTGCGTTTCTATACCCTTCTAAATCGGTTTCCGTATATATGCCGCTTTCGGCGAGTTCTCCTAATTCCTAATATTTATATTTATATTTATATTTATTGACTTTATTTCTGGGCGAGCCAGAAAAATGGATACAAATTAAGAGCATACTGCTCCAAACGCGCAGTTAGCTTAGACTAATTAAGATTCAATATCGCAGGTGCATAATACACCGTCATATCAACGAGCGCGGGAGCGCTCCGAAGGCAAGTTATAGAAGAGCCTTAGGACGACCGCGTGATGATATACATTGAAATGGGTGTGCGAGAAATTCAATGCGCCTACAACTATATAACATATCCCCCTTAATGGAAAGCTATTTCAGTGCTCTACTAAAAATAAAAAGATTTTATTTAAAAATATAATCTCGTTCAAAAGATACAGACAACTGAATTATTTTATGTTCGTTTTCCTTTCCGACTTTTCTTTTTGTTATTCTGATATCCGGTTTAAGCAGCTCTTACGTCATTTCCGGTTGGCGTCTACCTTACGCCTGTATCTATATATATATAAAAACACACATGAAACATCTAGCCGACCTAACCTTATGTGAATGTTGTTGTGAGACTCGTCAAGTTAATTTATGACATATATATTTATACATTTACAACTTTTTATTTTTTATATACAATGTTATTATATATATGCCTACCGAGAGTTAGTTAATAATAATATAAAAGATCTCAAGAAGTTAACTAATGATGAGAAGA
>JAPYZP010002692.1:0-33448 GCA_030522985.1 Torymus sinensis
AGTTTTATCCGCATATCAATTTTTCTTATGGAAATTTAACATGGGAAAAATGGACGAAAAGTAGTCTGTGATGATTAACCAATAGCAAGCTATTGAAGTTGCCAACAAATATTCCACAAAAAAGCGATTAAAGTAGAAGAAAAGAGCTTTAATTTAAGATGTTAATCGTTAAAATCGGTCAATTTCGTGCAAAGTTACGTGCATTTGAAAACCGCGAAATATGACGAAAAATGAGCGATTTTTCCCGAATTCACGTAATTCAATCATTTTTGATCATTTTTTGTCAATTTTCACGATTTTCAAATGTACGTAACTTTCAGCCAAATTGACCGATTTTAATGATCTTTAACTTAAATTAAAGCTCTATTCATCTACTTTAATTGCTTTCTTGTGGAATATTTTTTGGCACTTTAAAAAGCTCGCTATTGGTTAATCATCACAGACTACTTTTCGTCCATTTTTCCCATGTTAAATTTCCATAAGAAAAATTAATATGCGAATAAAACTGTGTCACAAGACCGTTTTCCTGTGTGTTTTTTCGTGTATTGTGCGGTATAAAGAACAAGAAAAAACGTATAGCAGAGGTGTGCCTCAAAATTTTTTTTTCGTCGTTTTTTTGTGACCGGATAAGGGGTCATTTTCGCGGGAATTGCACATATATTTCTTGGAGTCAATCAAATAAAATTCTTTCTTTAGGTTAAAATGTACTTTTATTGTTATTATAATTTTTATTTGCTCTGCACAAATCCCGTCCATTTAAGGTATTAATTAAGAATTGTCACAATAAAGGTATTATCTAGCCCTTAAATTAGGATGCTAAAAAATGCTTCTCAGAACGAACCTTTCAAACAAATGCTTTTTCAGAAAATTTTAATGGCCGCAATGTAACATCAAATTTCACGTCCATACTGCGAACAACGAACAAATATAGTAAAGTAACGGAAAATTGCATATGTCCGTCAAATATAGAACGAAAAAAAAAGAAAAAAGAAATTTGTCGGAATTCATTAATTTTACTGCGGTGCACGATCAGCGCGCACGCGATGCCAATATTACTCTCTGTATATAGGTGCCCTCGCGCGCTGTGCGTGTCTTATTTTTTCCGCGAGCTTTAATGCACACACGGTGTCACGATTTCGTTCCATTTTCCCGCATGCGCGCGCGCTAAGTAATTCGCTCGTTGCGCCGTTTTCGACCGATCGATCGCGTACTGCTAGGACTCGCGCGCTCGTAAATGTATTGACTTGGCGTTCGCGCGCTTCGGGGAGAATTGATTTTGCGCGCGCGGGGACTAAAGGGCTTCCTGTCGACGGTTAGCGTTCAGCGGAGTATCGACCGCGTTGCATTGGAACTCGGCTTTGTTAAAAGGTCGTTAAATTAATCAAATTGCGGTGCTGCGGTCGAGGCCGGGCTTATTTTCTTGAAAAGTATTGTATTTTGAAAAGGGCAGGAAAAATTATTATCATTTGTTAATTGTAGAATATTATAATAGTGTTTGATAAACAAATTAGTAGTTGGTGTAAATATACCTTTTCAAAAAGTTTAAAAAAATACTTTGTAAATCGGCTTGCATGCTTGATCTATTTAATAAACTGCATACCTACATTATGTTCATACAACTAGATCACTTTTCAATAATTGTATATTACAAATAAAATGAATTTTTTATACTTTCTTCTTATCTTTTGTGAATATTTAGGAATAGATAGTTTACTATTTTCTTTGATCAAAATATATCTAAAAACTTGTAGTGACTGAAATTATTATTAGTAGACTTGCAATAAATCTAAACTGAATTTATATCATCGTCCGTTCAAATTACGTTTTATAGAACGTGCTAGTAGAATTTTTCATCGTAGTATATAATTCCAAGCCACGTGAATTTAAAAATGATAATTTACATTTTAAAGTGTTCATATATACATATAGAAAAGCGTTCCGCCGTAAAAGTATTTTTAATGAAAATCCAATAGTCGCGCCACTTACACGGCCATTTGATTTACAATCCATTTCCACGGAGTCATTAAACGAGGGCCCCTTAAAAAATCTGGAAAAAGAGATGATGCGCACACATACACACGCCACACACGTACTCGCAGTCATAAGAAAAGCGATCGGTCGGGCCTACTCTAAATCAAAGGAAAAGTCCGCGTCGGATAAGGGCCTCAGTCAGGGCTGTCAACCCGAGGATAGAGAGAGAGAGAGAGAGAGAGAGAGAGAGGGAGAAGTGCGCACGTGAGTTCTCTCTCAAGAGGGCCGTGGCGGCAAGATCAAAGGCTCTCTCACGGCGGCGATGGCGGCGGCGCGAAACGTGACGCGGGCGCGGGCCGATTTATTTGCCATTGCGCGCTGCTCCTCATTTCATCGCGACGTGCTCCGATCTCTTGCCGCCGCCGTCGCCGCTCCTATCAGTTCTTACTTCCTTCTTTTTTCGAGCTGATCCCGCGTGCGATCGAGCCCTTTGTGTCTTTCCGTTGAGTGTTTTCGATGCCTGTGCGGTCCTGAGAGCTTGGGGATGATGCTTTATGATGTGAATTTGGGTTAGGTCAAGGTTTCAAGCCATTTTAAATCGGTTCCAACCAAACGTGCTTTTATTTTATATTATTACTGGAGACTATTGAAATCACGAAAAATATGAGATATTTTTATCTCATAAATTATCTCTATTTTATTATAAATGACTAAATATCAGCGCATAAAAGCACGAAGAATAATATAAAATAGCTTATGTTTGAGATTAAGGATCTTGAGATAATATTTTTCGTTATAAATACTCAAATTTATATGTGGATACTTGCAATGTGTAAAAAGCTAAATAAAAAAGTATTGTATTAATCGAGTTTACTTATCGCCAAATTTGTTACCGGAACGTTCCGTACGTTGTGTGCAGAATAAACTATATTATAGCACTCATTATAGTTTCTGCCTAGAAATAACCAAAATCGTTATTTATACTTTTATTTTATTTTGTTTCATCAAATTGCAAGTAATACTGATTTTATTATTTTCTTTGATAAGATAATTTTGATCATGCTTGTACAAAGTCAGGGATTCTTACTGCGACAATCATACTCAAGTTTAAGGGTACGCCCACAGTCCCAGCAGAAAAATTCCAAAGTTTCAGTCTGCACTATAATTTTGACTGTGAAAAAAATTCTTAAAATTGAATTTGAGAAATGAAGTAGCAAAGCCTCTTACAGCAGTCGAAAATAAAAATTTACCCCTTTTTTAATCCTCTTAGCTTCATGTCGAAAACTACCAGCAGCCAACTCATGCGCCAATACCCGCGACATCCGCCTCGCCTAAATTATGCTGTTTGTTTTCGAGCCCATCCACCGCCATATAATAATGATTTTCAGAAACCCACGGAATCACGACAGCTATGCAGCGCCGGCATTAACCGCTCTTCGGCTTTATTCATCTCTCACTCCCTCTCTCTCTTTCTCTTTCTCGGTCCACGCGACCAGGACCGCGCGTATAGTCAGGCCTGTAATTCAGCTGATGAGGCCGATGCGCGCGCGCGCGAGCCAGCGACACTCGCCGCTGTGGCCTCCCCCACGAGGAATCCAAAACCACACGGACTCGTTGCACGTATATACACAAACGTTGATGGCGGTGACACGCCCTGAGCAGTCGGCTGCGAGCGCGCGCGCGCGCCGTCGTTAAAGTCGATTCGCCGCTGATTGTCTTCGTGACGCAAATTCCTGATTCTTCCTTTTCAACCGCCGCCATCGTCCTCGGCGACGCCGCCGCCGCCGCCGCCGCCGCGCTATACTCCGATTGGTTTTATTAGAGCCGAGGGGATGTGGTTTGCGCGTTTCTTGTATGCGCAGGTGCTTGGCGAGTGTTCCGAGATCTTTTGCTTGGATTAATTTCTAGTTATATCTTATCGTTTGATATATTAATGAATTATTCAACTCAATTCTACCTGGTTTCATTCGTAATTACACCTGTAAGGTTTTCTAGAAAATATAAACTTTATTGCCAAAACAAAGTTATATATACCTGTTTACAAAGATATACCAATTTATTCAATTTTGTATTCAATTCAAAATTAATATGACGCTAATAACCAACAAATAACACACCTGACACGAGGAAGAAACGATTACGTAACATTTCAGTTAAGTATGTTTAAAGTTCGAAAGAAGGAAACCAGTGATTTGAACCCACGCGGGGGTGCGATTACGCTCTCGCACGTGTATATATATACAAACAACCCGACCGTCGAATCGAGAATGCACTCGGTGGTCCGCCGGAATCCTAATTATACTTTCGGTTACCGCGAAATGATGTGCCTCTCCTTCGTGGAAGGCAAAAATGATACTTTTATCTTCCCATTCATATTATTTCGGCGCGTTTAAGGGCCGAAAGCTAAGTGAACGGTTCGAGCATATGCTTGCTCTGCTGTCCGTGAAATGAATGTAAAATTTTTCATTCATAAAGTCTTTTAAATGTAACTTGGCGCTTATATACGATAAATTTAAAAAAAATTATTTTCATTCTAGAGGAACCTTTATGATTGTGAAAAACAAATTAGTCGAAAAAATACGGGAGAAATTTTTTTTATGATCTCCTCATTCGAAAGTTATAATTTCTAGAAAGTACAGCTGTATATCATATATATACGGACACGCGCACTGGTGCGTATATGCATTCATATCTCAGGACCTAATAATCAGATTGTGATCCAACACGGCTAAGATTTTTTGTTTTTGCTTTTTTAATTTAGGAGAAAATATCTTTTATACCACTCTAACCTCAAAATCACAACTTCGGTATGATTTTTCGGCGCTCGTGATATAAAATATCGTATGAAACTATTGTGGGAGGTGTTCCCACAACAGTGTCATAATATACTATTTTGTTTAATTTGGTTTGCTATTATTTTATAGTGATATTTCAATTTATTATACAACTGTTTTTATCTTTACCTTGAAGATAATGTTACTTGTATATTATTATAAAAAATACAATTTTTTGGAAGTAGGTTATCGCGATAAAAATGTTTCAAGACATAATCTATACAAAGATCTGTCGACTGTTTAAAATTTAAGTCTCCCCTATGATTACTGACATACTATTACTGAAGTAAAATGTATTAAATGATCTTGAACTTTTGTAGAAAAATAGTATTTCTACATTTTTCGGGTGATTAATAATTTTGTCAGATATTTGAGAATACAGTTTTTTGTGGTTTTTTCGAATTAACATCTATATACAGGGAATGTACATATTGATTTTCATAAAAACTTGATTCTTATTGATCGAGATCGATTAATTTTGAGTTTTCCTGCAAGCATTTAAAGTAATTTTTTTTTAAACGTTCTTTATCAATATTATTTGACAAATTTTTTTAAAACAATTCCTAATTAGTTTACAATAAATAAATTAAGAATCGTTGCATGAACCATTTGCTATATTTATCATAGTTTCAAATACAATATGAAACGGCTTCGGAATAAATTTCTATTAAAGTGTAATTTTTGTTGTACATTTTAATGAAAATTAAAATGCGATTTAGAATATTTTGGTTGCCCAAAGCTGTTAAAATGTAACACATTATTATGCCGGAATAGGGATATCCCACTTTTATCTTTCCAAAAATTGGCTTAAGACGTTATATTCGGCGCATAAGCTTGTATACGTTTGTTCTCCACATTATATTCTAGTTAATAGATTTAACACAGCCCTAATGATCTTTTACGATCCAATCTGCCAAAGTTAATCTGCCTTCACAACGTTGTACAAAGTCCAAAGGGCGTCCATATTCATTACCACGTGCCGCTCTCGACTTTTCAACTTCCCACACACCGTAATACCGTTGAGCGAAATTTTGAAAAAAGGATCAAAAATCACGGACGTGCAAAAATTTCTTTCTCTCACTCTCTCTCCTTCTCATCCACTTCCCCGAAGCATATTCCATCAGCCTTTCATCGGAATCCCGAAGTCCCCGAAAGGTCGAACTTTATGGCTCTCCTCGGCTATGTGCTCGGAAGGGCAGCGCGCGCCGATAAAGGAGAGTGAGAAAGAAGCGAAAAAGGAGAAAAAGATGCGGACACGACTGCGCGAAAGTAGAAAAGAGGGATAAACGGTCGCGCGACGCGATCCGCGGAAAGTTCGTTTTAACGTCTTTCGGGAATCGAGGAGAAAGGGAGGGAGAGGCAGAGGGGGAGAGGGAGAGCGAGCGGCCAGGCCATAAAGATAAATAGTTAGCTGGCAAATTAACACAATTTCGCGCGCTCGCAAAAAAGCAGGCAATCTGGGGAAATTGCGCGAGGCGAGCGCGCGCGCGAGCGGGGGATAGAGGCAATTTCGGGCGGGGGATGGGGTCAGCCCGGCCGAGGGTTAATGGAGCTCGAAATGATCCTCGTTAGCGCCGCTGACGGGAGGACGACGCGATTACTGATGGTACACCAAGGAAATGTGCGCCGCCGTCGCTGCTGTCGTGTGCTGCTTAATGCAGTTGGAAATGCGATGCTGAGGTGGGATCTATTTGGGCTTGGGGTGGCTGGCGCGATGGCTTTCGGCTACCAAAAGCTATAATTCAGGAAGTCAACATTTTGTTCTCGGTCTTAATCTCTATACTAAAGTATATTCTGAAACTATTATTGATCTTCATGTGGTCAAATTCTTTTAACTCTATAACGAGAATGCTCAATTTAGAGGCAAGTAAATCTTAAATAAATTTGTCGGTGAATTACTTTAAATGATTTCAAATAAGAATTCTATAATGTTATACTGTATTGTAAATGATAGATTTATTATGCTCAATTCTCAATATAACAGAAAAATGTCTTGAAATTACTTGACCGCGTCGGTGATCGTATACTATATATACAGCGCACTTCGTAAGCCACTTTAGGTCATCAATCAGCCGCGACCGGCACGTGCAACAATTTGTCAAGAAAACTCCTATACGTCTCGCCTCGCTATTTACTCCCCCGCAAAATTATCCAAAGCCGTATACGCATCCACTAGTCCACGGCGTGCGAAAGCGGACGACCGACCGACCGACCCACCGGCGGATGTATTAGCTTTACGGTCACTCGGAAACAGTTTCGGAGCTCTTAAGGTCCGAGCCCCGCTCTTCTAGCGTCCAGTTTATCGCTGGCCATTTTCGACAATGCCAAGAGAGCGCGCGCGCGCTTCTACGCAGAGATTTTTATTGTCCCTCGGTCGTTCGTATAACCCTCAGCGTTGCCACAGGAAGTCGCTCGATTTCATGATTTCCCATTCCGAGATTTTTCCACTTATTTCCCCTCTTATGACTTTCCCCCACTGTTATTGTTCTCGTACTGTAATTCGTAGAACGGGATCTCCGATTGTAGTTAATTTCTGGGCGCATTCGTCATTTATTGCTGTTGTTTCCCAAGATCCTCGCAAAAAGACAAAAATGTATAAGGCACTGGTTTATTTAAAATTTTTTATAATAATATACTTATATATTTTTTAGAACAGTTCATTTAAAATCCAGAGATATACCATGCATTTTTCATTTATTAATATGCACTAATGTACTTATCGTTTCTATGAACGTACATACTTTCAAGCATTACACACACACACACACACACACACACACACACACACACACACACACACACACACACACACACACACACACGCACCTACACACACGCACACATTCTAAGTATATCTCCGTAGCTCAATATAACACAAATTCAACCATCAAATCGAACATCTGACGGAATTACAAGCACGTCAAAATCACCATGAAAAAACACCTAGTCCATATCTTCTCGAGAGCTCGAACTAGATTAGCTGCAATAAAAGAACGGTAATCGCAACAGATGCGTTACCCTGAGACAAAGCCGTGGCACCCCGGAAGCCCTACAGTGTGTAACCGCGTTTGCGCGCTCGATAAATATCATTCGTTCCGATTCATGAAAAAAATGGCTAAAAGGACCCGAGGGGTCGAGACGGCAAAATAAAGTGCCTAGCAGCACGGTGGATATTCCCTTGAGTACTGGACCAACACTTATTTGTCAATCCAAATTACCGCTTCTGTGTGTGTTTAGTGCGTAGTGCGAGTATTAATGAATATGGATAAATCATTATAGTTACGTTAGAAACAGAAGCAGGAAGTGTTGTGTAGAGCTACTTAGAAAAGAATGCAGAATTTTACGTGCATGGTTGTTTGTAAAGTAAGCTTTGTAAATTGAAAAAAGAGATGTTGAAATAATATGATTTATGAAATATAAGTGGTCGCTACCAAAGGGTATAAGTTGCAAAAATATAGTAATAACGATAGAACTTATGACTCATAATAGACACATACTGTTTAAAAAATATATAAATAAAAAGTTTCAACGTAAAATTTAATGTAAGGTAATTGAACTTACTATGTCATTTGAAATCGAAATATATATTCTTTTGAAAAATGTCTTTGTGATGTCTGCGTGTGTGTGTACTGTGTGTATGTGTATGTGTGTGTGGGTGGCTGGGTGGGTGTGTGTGAGTGTGTGTGCCGAGATTCAACTCAACCCGTTTTAGTGCAACAAAGCTACTCGTTAGAGTTATCTAATTTTTCAATTACGAAGATAATATCACAGTCTAACACGTACGAATTATAACTATAACCGTAATACTAATGATTCTTGAAATGTGGAAAAAATTTAGATATTACTGTTCGTTCCAACTATTGATTTTATTCTTTTACCCATCAGGAACGATTACTGCTCTCACATTATTATTTTCTTAGGTCATCAGAACCCATTACCTCCTGCAATCGATGACATTAGCCCACACCCGTAATCATCGATTTATGACAATAATAATAATCGATGGTCACCGCGAAAACCGCAGAATGCGCCGAAAAATCATCGGCGCTTGGCTCGGCTTCTTCCTCGATTTTCCCATGAATCGGATCGCTCTCACCCCCGACGGGACGCCCCGCGTGAATGAAACGAAAGAGGGCTATTAACGTCCTCTCTCTTTTCCTTTCTATATAACCTTACTCTCCCCACACATACACACGCGCGCGCGCGCGCGGAGAATGAAAGAGAGTGAATGGCCCTTTTTCTCGCACGCGCGAGTACCGAGAGAGGGCTAAAGGCGCACAGGTTGATATCCTGCTGCGAGCCAAGAGATCGGGTCCGCGGGGCGCGTGAAACGCACCCATGCACGGCAGGTTGTATAATACGGAGATCGCCCGAGGTGAAGCGGTATTTATTTTATTGGGAGGATTAATATTGTGTGACTGGCCTCACAATGTATTGATCTTGAGAAATATTTAAAACCGATAAAATTGGGTTAATTTATGAAATTTGTTCAAAAAGCCAGGCAATAGCATTTTTAAATATATCTGATGTGCTTGTCTGAATACATAATGACAATTTTTATATTACATTATTAACGACAACTTGAAATCAATTTGTAAATAGATCGATAAGCAATTCGTTTGTACTTTTTACAAATTAACCATTTGTCAATCATCTATAATATATTGAGGAAATAAATGCAGGGTTCGCAAAGGAATGCGTGTTAATCTTTAATGTACATAAAAGACTATTACAAAAAATGTTCAAGTGGACGGTAAGAGTTGAAACTCTTTGAAGAAAAGGCCAACCGATCACTCGATAGAATATTGGCCTTCTCTCGGATACTAACGACATTCGATACTGATTGCCCGTCGCACAAATCTGTCCTTTCTACGTTATTACCTGCGTTTTCTCCCCCAACATGCGATCCTTTCTTCTCTTTCTTTTTTACGTTCTTTTTTATTTTCCAAGTCATATAACCGTGGGTATACGGGCAATTCTGAAGATCTTTAAAATCTGTGGCCACGGCCCTTTCTTTCCGACGCGAGACATTCGATCGCCGACGAGTGTTGAAAAGCAATGACGTGAGAAAGCTTATCGAAACCCGCGTTTTATGGATTTCTGTGAGGTAATCTAACGCGTTGACCACAAAAATCCTTTTTTTTTTCATCTCTTAATGGAATATGTAACAGTATCTTTATGTGTGACAGTTATATGAACTTATATTGTAGTAATATCTGTAGTTTTTACTTAGTATGAAATAAAAATTTACTACTGTATTTAATGTTTTACTGTTACGCATTTGTAAAAAGCTAAAGTAGTTAAAGTCAGATAGGAAAGGCTTTGTTATTTAATAAAATCACTTAAAGAATTTTTAGGATACTGCGCAACATCGCAGTATAATAAATTATTATCAGTTAAAAATCGATTTCATTTTTATTTAACTTAACGCACATCCCGTTCTAGAAACGGAACTGATAAAAAGTACACAAAATGTGCGTAGAAATTCAATTTTGCACACATTATATTTTAAAATGACATATTATTCATTATACCTTCATATTACACAAATCGTGTGTAAAACATAATGCACATGTCCTGTTAAAATTACACAATTATAGTGCGTTAACTTTCACACCCGATTTGTGTGATTTAAATCTAAACTACACAAACCACACGATTTTGAACTCTGTGTAAACAGAAAAATAGAAATAATATATATCTGCATGAGGCCACTACTCTCATGAAGAATGGCAAAACAAACATCTAGCTCAATTAAATCACGCGCACGACAGGCCGGAGCTGGGCGGGAATTTTGTAAAACAAGCCCCGCGAGATGCCTCGTCGGCCGGAATTTACGCGCTACTAACATACGCGACGAAAGCTCCCGCGCGCGTGCGCATGAAAAATTGCCTCTTCCGCACGCTCTCGCACAGTTGCGCGTGGCACGAAAAGGGCGCTATAAATAAGACACGGCGGAGGAGCCAGTTATAGGTGTCGGTAATGAATGTGTCACGAGGCGGTGCTGCTGCCGCTGCTGCCACCAACGCCGTCGCTGCCCGCGGTGTACTTAGTGAGCGCGAGAATCCATTGTAGCGATTCGTTATTACCGCGGCGCTGTGCATATAGATGAGGTCTGAGGTGGCTTATGCGTCAACTGCCCAGCCGTCGCTTTGCGAAACTAGAGAAAGTTGGCGCGATGGTGACAGGTGGACGCTCTACGTATACGACTTTAACTGCGTAGATAGTTAAGGCATTGGTATTGATGGATATATTTTTTATGAAGTTTTATTAAATTAGTCTAGATTTTTTTTAAATTAGGATAGAGTAATGTTATATAAGCTATCGTTGCAAATTAGATTTATTGTTTACAAAAAAAGGTAATTCTAGAAATTTAACAACATTCTTTTTATAGAGACCTCGATGGGCATCACCTAAAAACCCTTTTCGTGCGTCCCTTCTTGTCTAATTTATTTATAACCCGTGAAACACCTCTGAAAATTTAAAGAACCTCTTTCTTTTCCCGTCACTATTCCAGAAAAACAATCTAAAAATTGTCTCGTCGTCTAAAAAACCGATTCTCGACATTTTTTCGCACCACTACAACTCCCGATCCAAAACAAGCCTCCATTCAGGCTCAAATAAGCCGTGAAGTCCCGGCTTTGTCTCTATCACTCCTGTCCAAGTGGGGTGAACCCTCACCACCCTCCTCCTCTCGATCGAAAGTCGGCAGTCGAAGCGTGACATCGCGTCTCTCTCTCTCTCTCTCTCTCTCTCTCTCTCTCTCTCTCTCTCTCTCTCTCTCTCTCTCTCTTCTCTCGAAAAAGACGAGACGACGAAAATCGAGAAAAGCGGCTCGCCCACCGCACGTGCTTAGGGCGTGGTGCGCGCGAAGGAGATATACGGCCCCGGTCGGGTATTTATGGCGCGCGAGAAAGTGCGCCAAGCGCGCGCCGAATAATCGTTTCTGGAAGTGTGAATTGCGCTTATTAACCAGCAAGCTGTGCTTGCCCAGAGTGACGTTTTTTTCGGTTGAGCTCATGGGGAAGAGGTTGTAGTTAAGAGGATAATGTTTCATTTTTTTCGGGGAGATGAGATGTGTCTGTCGTCAGCGACAGGAAATTACACGATTTGCCGTGAAAAATATGTGTTTTTATTGGAGTTTGAGAAATTGCTGTAAGAGAAACTGATTGAATTTTTTAAGGTATTTTTGTATAGAGCTAATGAAGCTTTCAAATTTCCACACAAACATCATATATCTTACAAAATTTATGATTTTCAATTTTTTGTTTTCCTAATGCAAAATAACTTTATGAAAAAATGAATAATTTGCAGCTGATGAGAATTGAATCCGCAAATAAACTTGAATCACAATTTTGTCTAAAAAAATCATACCTTAAAATTTAGCCTCTTTATATATTTATATGCTTTTCTGTTAGAATTTCTTGTAAATTTGAAGTTACCCATAACTTATAGGTAGTACTACTGGCTAAAACCTTGGTTATTTAAATAACGTATAAAATATATCATTTAAATATATATCATTCCAAATTATATGTGTATGGCATTTACGTGAACATTAGCTAAATATTTTAAAAAACTTTCTATAGTAGTACTTTTGAAGTAACGTAGTGATTTTAAAAGCGTGACTTTAAGATTGTTTTTTCAAGGATATGTGTTAAACTTTCGAAGCACATCATAATAAAAACCATTGAATAACTTTATTTCATCCTAAGCTTTATATATTATTCCTCAACGATAGCAGAAGCGAGTGTTTGGCTAATTTATTTCGTTAATATTAGCTAGTCCAAACTGGCTAGTAACTAGGGAAATGCCGATATATTAACTCGCCAATTTTCTACGAGGGACTGGGCACTCTTCAATAAAATTTCAGTTAAGCCATTGTACTCAACTGAAGGACGATAACAATAACTGAACCTCGTTCGTTGGTCATTACCTGCATTTCCACGCTTATTCTGCAGGCAAGCTAGGAAAAAAGGCTTGCATATTACCTGCTCCTCGTGCATACTCACCTCGCTCGCTCGAAAATTGAGCGAGCAAGCGAGCAAATCGGGGCGCCCGTTTTTCCCAAGTCGTTAAACCAGCTCGCCGCGGTAGTCGCCGCGTTCTTACAACTTAATTGAAGGCGCTTGCATAAAAGCTCGCTCCCTCTCGCTCTTTCCATAAACCTCTTCTTTCCTCCCTTTCTCCTCTCCTCTCTCTCTCTCTCACTTACTCTACCTACGAATCCGTCATTCTTGCGCGCTGAAAATTCTTTAAAGGGCTCATAAAGTGCAGATGGAACAGGAAAGCGAGAGAGAGAGCGAGAGAGAGAGAGAGAGAGAGCGAGAGAGAGAGAACGAAGATGTGTCCCGGCGACGTCGTCGTCGTTGTCGTAGTGCACGGAGCTCGGCCATAAAACAAACTAACCGCAGACAGAAATCTCGCTCGTATGCGCTTTTAAGCAGCGTGCGTGAGGGGCGTTGCCGCGAGGCTGCGAGAGAGAAAGAGAGAGAGAGAGTTTATCGCCTTGCGCGAACCCGTAACTCTTCGTCGCGCGTATTCGCTGCAGCGCCGAAGCGCTCTTAACTCCTTAGTTTCCGCGAGTTGCGTCTACTTCTTCTTCTTCTTCTTCTCCTTCTCGAAGGTTTGTAGAACGTGAAGTGAGAGGAAGGATTTCGTGAATGTAAGGTCTTTACGAGGTGGTGCGGCGCAAAAAGAATCCACGGTAGCAGGTGGAAAACCTTCGTGATGAATGATTCATGTAGTTGAATTTTTAAAAGATATTCGAATTTCCATGCAATAACGATGAATTGTTCGTAAAAATTATTTTTAAATTTTGGTGATTTTTGGTAATATCACAATGCTGATACCAATTCGCAAATCTTTTTTCTATATGATGCTTTCAATATCAATACGATAGTGTTATTATTGCTCTAATTTCTTAACCAGCAAGTTTTCCTCTTCTTGTTATTTTAAAATTATTATTAGCAACTTTAACATTCTGAATCGATATTAAGTACTTCGAAAAGAATTATCTTAAAAAAATTTATTTTGACAGAAATTTCATTATAATAAAAATTTCACGATCATCATTCGCAAAGTTCTTGTCAAGATTCGACCGATAGCCGAAACATTCGTAGTTCAAACATCAGAATACAGAATAAAGGGAGAGAAAATTCTCGAAATCCTATAGAGAAGAAGCGCCCATCGGACACCTCAGCGAGTCGACGAATCACCGCTATAACAAATAGCCGACTAATGCACGCTATGACATAATAACTCGGGCGAGTTTCGCGCAGTCGATACCTACACGCGTATAATATATATCCCACACTCTTCTCCCCCCTCCTCACTTACTCTCTCTTTCCACAGTCAAAAATCATTTGTCATCTAGCCGCATTGTGGTCGCGCCTCGCGCGCAGCGAGAGACCCTCGTGCGATCATTGTTGGCGCGGCGCGCTTGATTTATGCATGCTTTTCTCGCGCTCGCGCGCGCACACACGCACACGACAATGCGCGCGAGAAAGAAGCTGCCGTGTGCGCGATGCTTTTCTATTCTCAATTGCCGAGTAGTGTATGTGCGTGGTGTATATGTGTGTGTGTGTGTGTGTGTGTGTGTGTGTGTGTGTGTGTGTGTGTGGAGCTGCTTTGCGGGTCAGAAGGAAGAAAGAGAAAGAAAGAGGGGGAGAGTATAAGGGTGGCTGTGTGTAGTGGCTCGAGCATCTGCCAATATTTGTCATCTATTTATCGGTAGCGAGGCTCGTAAATAGGAACTTTATGAATGTCTTGTTAAATGGCGACGGGGAAATAAATTCATTTGTGATTTTTAATGGATCTGATTTGTAAGCTTTTTTTTTATATTTATTTTTTTGACAAATAGTCACTTTGTATAGGTAATTCGGTTGGGATTTTTTTTCTTGGTATGTATAGATTTTGCATGAAAAAGATTATTAGATTGTTTTGAATAGACTTTATAATTTTCAAAGACGATCAGTACCATACAGGTATGTATATATGCTAATGATAATTATATTTTTTGTCAAAAATGATCTTTATATTTACATTTAATCTCCCTGGTAGAAATTGAAATTGTTTGTTGAGTAGTAAATGGCTAGTTTGAACCAAGATGGCAAAAAAATGAACTCCACTTTTCTACCATAAGTGTAACGACTTTTTCAACCTATTTTTCACATTTATTGGCCACAAAAAGTAAAATAGTTATTAAAATCTTTTCTTTTTGTTATTATTACAAATACATCGGATAACTATAACTATTATAATTAGTTTGTCTTACTAGACAGTGCCAACCTCTTCAACAATTTTTATTTAGGTACGTTGATTAATTTTTATTTTTATAGTTAAAAATAAAAGTTCTAGTTACGAATAAGTAATTTAAATAAATTAAATCACAATATAATATATTGATGTTTAAATATGTATTTTTGGTTTCATGTTATTGAACTGAAATGTTCGTATTAATCGTTTAAAATTGTGATAATTTTTTTTCTTCATAACCAAAATGAATATAAATGAGAATTTCTTAAAATATTTATATAAAATACCTGAATTTTTAAAAAGCATTTTACATCAATTATGAAAAACGAAGTAATGAGATATACATCAATGGAATGCGGAGCTAATATATAAATCATAGTTATTGAAAAAAAGCAATTGAATATCCAAGTCGTCTAAATAGAATATAAATCATACAAGCCACAACGGCACTAGAAAATCCATTACCGCGACGACGCTCTCTTTAGTAGGCATTATACAGAATCGCACACACTCGGAGAATGAGGATAAAGCTATTATCTCGAAGAAGAGTGTAGTTCACGGGAGCGCGGAAATGTCGCATTTTGACAGATTCTCCGCTCACTCCTCCGTGTGCTCGCAGCCATTCTCTCACGCGCGCATGTGTGAGTCCTTATTACGTCTCGGCTCCGTTATTTATGCACACTCGCACGCTCAGCCGTACGCGCGCGCGGAATGAGATATGTGCCGGTGCCACCCCGACCCACCTGGGGGCGGAATCCCGTCCGCCCCGGCCGCCCCCTCGGGCGTATCGGGGCCGCACGGCTTTATAGCGTCTCGGCTCCGCCGCCTCTCTGACGACTTTCCCGAGTGCAGCGCACGCCAACTGAACGATAACGCGCGTGTGCGAGCCATTGTAATACGCGCACGCTGAGCTGATGGATTTATCGCCAGCGAGTTTTTACCTCCGGCGGCCAAGCGCGTGTTATGCGCCGTTTACTCAAATTTTGTCGCGTGCATCTGTGATTTAGCGCCTGTGTAGTGCGCGCGGGGACTCTCGTGTTTCAGTGGAATCCAGTGATTAATTTTCCTTGATTGATGATTGCTTTCTAGGTTTATATTTCATAAAGTTGATGTAACTATTCAGATATTTATTTGCATAGCCAAAATGATTACCAATTTATGAATTTTTAAATACCATCAGAAAGAATTGATCTATTTCTATAATATGCTACTGATCAATCAATGGTAAAATAATACATTCGAGAGGTAAATTATTCAAAAAGCGATCCGAAGGCCTTTGCTATATGATTTGTTGTAATTTTACTCCTTCTTCATGTTCGTTTGTATCCCACCTGCAACACTTATAAATACGATCGTATTTTTATGTACGATTTTAAGAGTGTTTTGGTATATACACATTTATTTCTTTGGTATCCTATCGGTTCATTTATAAAAAATTGGATATATTTTATAAAAATGTTATGTATTTAAATATTTTTTCTATAATAGTTGTAAATTATATTCTCTTGTATTGAACCTCTTAAATTTAAATTAAAAAACGACATTCTTATGAAGGTACCTTATCATTTTCCCGATCTCCTACACTCTAAATATTAATAAAACGAATAAAAATATAACCCTAGCTGTAACCTGATCGTTACTTGAATTTACAATATTTCTTTAAAGCTTGAAAGTAAATTATCCGACAATTAAAAACAGACGGGCAACCAACATTGAAAAAACTCGAGAGTTCTGCTCGAAAAATTCCGGAGACAATGCGAATACGTGGCATAGCAGCAGCAGCAGCGGCAGCAACGACGGCGTCGAGCGAGCGTTCGCCGAGGACTTCGCAACCGGTTCGTGGCGCCATTGCTTTCCTTCGTTTTCTTGCGCGCACATCCGGCCGCGCGCGCTCGCGACCGAGCTCCGCTCGCGCATATATACGACGAACAATGCCTATAGACGCGTATAATGACTGGTCCGCGCATTGTGTCTCGGCATTGCGGCCCTCTCTCCCTCTCTCTCCCTCTCTCTCTCTCGCTTCTGCTCTCGCGGTGTCATATGGACGTCCGTGATGCAGTCGCGCGGCATGTATAATAAGAATGTCGCGTGAAATACTTGATGCAAGCCGAAATCGGTATATAGATTATTGCAATAATAATTCGTGGCAGTTTGCATAGATCCTCGTAAATCAATGACACGAGAACACTATCAACGGTTACATATCAAATTGACACGACCGCACTAATTTTCCAAATAACTAACGTTCGGTCGCCACAAGAATGCCCCAAGTCAACCTCATTTGTAACAAAACACACAACCACCCTATATTCACCCCGACTATAAAAAAGCCACCTAGCGTGTAACATTTACAGCCTCCAGCCCCCGGCAGCTCACCTCATAAAACCCATCACGCTCCCGATACACGCGCACACATAGACTGGCCTGCATTCGTCTCTGGCATCATTTGCCCCCTACCTACCCGGCGCATCGCGCTGCACGCGGACAATCGGAAACATTTGTCAGAGCCGAAGGTAGTTTTCGACTCGCTCCTTCTTCTTCTTCATCCCTTTTCTCCTATGTATACACGCATATACGAATCCTCTCCGTGTCGCATGTCCGCGACGCACAGAGGCGTGTCAGAGCCTCACTCCCAGGTGCATATATATATATAGTACACATGAGACACAATGCAGGCACACGCGGCTCTCGCGCGCTCGCGCTGCAGAAACGACACGGGCCACGCCCAGATCTGCGCGCCCTAATATTCCCGCGTGTATATACGTGTGTACGTCTGGCAGATGCGCGACGCGATATCGAATGGAATATAAAATAATGTTGCGCACACGCGGGCTCCTTTTTTTCGTCGGGGGGAGAGAGAGAGAGAGAACGGCACACGCCCACTTTTTCCGTTGGGTACATATAGGTGCTCTGATGATGATACGCAATGGACGTGTAAGTACGTGGGACACGGTTTTTGTCACTGTCGTTTGCCAGTTTTAGGATACGGTTCTCAGCACCGATGTCGATGTGGCTTTAATGAGAGCCGTGCGACAATGGATGTTTTTCCGGCTGTCTCCGCGGCTATGAGTAATAATTGCCTTGGGGCGACGCGGCCTAGACGTTGGCAGCGCCAGCCTGTATGTTTTCGATCGGTAATCGTATTATACGGTGTGACAGGATATTCGCTGCTTTGGAGCCGTTGTTTTGGCAGATTCGGTGGATATTGGAGTACTGTATGATGGAAGAGGCTTGAATTATTATCTTCATACATAGGTCTAATTAATCTAAGTTACAAATATTTTTGTTTGTTTTTTATAATATTTATAAGAAATTTCGCGCTTCATTTAATTATTGCGCATCAGATAAAACTACCAGCCGAAGCTCAAAAAATACTCTTGACTCTTACAAAACACACTCTCCTTACCGCGCACACACACGCACTCGTGTGCAGAAATACCGCAACATGCTCGCTCGCGCACTCGTTTCGTAATTCAATCGAACGTTCGATAACGATCGAAACTCTCTTGCCATAACGCGCGCGCGCACGCAGGCAAAGGAGAAAAAAACGCTCGCTCAAGCGCGTGCGAGCGCACAAAAGCTGCACTTTCACTTTCGTCGAAAAATTTCCGCGCGCGCGCGCAGCCCCTTCTCTCTCTCTCCCGCCGATAGGTATATATATCGCAATAGCAGCGGCAGATGCTCGCGCGATATGTTCGCTTCTCGCTCTGCGGTCGCGGCGGGCAGATGAGCGCACGAGCCGCGATAAAGAGGAGGAAAGACGTCGGTCGCCGCGGTCATGAGTCGCGGATGACCATTTGCACGCGCGCACGTGTGCGAGCGCGCGACCGCAGAGGAGGGTGGGAGCCTTTTAAATGAGAACACGCGCGCCGAAAACCGATGACCCAAATAATGTTCGCGTCTCTCTCTCTCGTCGATTGATGTTAGGGGTGATTGCTTCGAGGTGTGCGCTAGTGGCGAGAGAGAAATTCGGAGATGCAAAAAAGTATGAATGAACTCTTTGGAAAAAAGGGTTGGGAATTACGGCGATGGTATGGGTATCTATTTCTGTATGATGCCAAATGATACTTATTCATATGATTCATATGGGCACATTATTTATTTATTTTTTTTTACACTCTTAAAAATTGTATCCTTATATAAAGTTTGTGTAAAATATGAATTTCTCTATTTTGTACAAAAATTTGTGTAAAACCACCGTTTTATTTGTAGATACAAGATGTGTAAATTAAAAATTTTACACAAATTTAAATTACACTGCAGGATTCATATTTTACACAAAATTTTTAAGAGTGTTGTGTATTTACACTTTTTTATTTAAGGATCACATTCTCTTCGAAGATTCAGAAAATCAATGGTTGTCTTTATAAAATATACTTATAATAAATCATATTAAATAGAATGTTGAAGTTATAACCCTCAGTTCAAACATTCTTCGAACATTTCTCATAGTTTATGTTTATCTTACTGAACACTTACCTCAGTGGTATATATATACACAGCTCTTCGCTCCAAGCTTTACGAAAGTTTAGTGGTATGACTGGGAAAGAAAAATGATAGGTCCAAATAATTGCAGGCGTAGACGTTTGCATTGGTTTCCGAGGAGAATTTCGCGACCTCGTTAGATTTATGATTTTACTGCAAACTCGCTCTCGACTTTATACAGATATATAAAGTCCCGAGCTGAGACGCTTGGTGTACACGAGAGGGGGAGAAAGAAAAAGTAGTTGAATGAAGCGTACTACTAAAGGGCGGAATCCTTTTCTCGGTACGCTTCGAGTTATTTACCGTTCTTCGGCGAAGAAAGCTACCGCCGCGCCGCGAATTCCTCCGCACTTTGGCTGCCTCACCTCGGATTTAAACTTGAGAAAAGAGGAAAAGCGCCTTGCCATTTCCCGAATTTCTTTTGTTTCTGGTTTAGAAGTTGTCGTTGAGTGTCTGGCTGAAATTCGCGCGATGGTAAAAGAGAATAATAGTCAGTTATTATAAATATTTACTTCTAAATTCTAATACGTTACAACTTCCAAGGTAAACAATATATTGATGCAAAAATAAAGCTTTCAGATTCTCCTTTGAAATCAGGTACCGAACTACACATTCGGCATTTGAGTACTTTTTCAATAAATAGAAAAATATTACAATAATTAAAGTGCCTTTAAATTACTCGATCCCCCTCGCATTCTACGCCGAAAGAAGCTCATAGCTTGACAATCTTCGCTCTAGTCGCAACGGCGAGGAAAGAATGACAGCCCGCGGAGCGAATCTCCGGTTTATATTTTTCCCGCGGACGTTCGTCGCGGCTCGCACGCATCGGGGTAAAAGTCTTCCATTCTAGCTGGAAAAAGGGTGGATCCTCGCTCCGTCCGCACCGCTACGCTTTCCCGCGCTATAAGTACGTGTGCGCCAGCTGTCGCATCTTAATGCGTTCTCTCTGTCTCTCTTTCTCCTACTTCCTCGGTCACGGAATCGCGCTCTTCTCGGCTTATTTTTTTTTTTCGAGTTTTCTCTCTCTCTCCCGCGGTCGATGGCGCAACGTGTCATTCGGGTAATTTAGCGCGTGCAGTCGCGCGCGCGCGCGCTCGCGAGTACGCCAAGAGCGCGTAACAATGCCATATAGGCGTTTAATTATCATAGAGTAATGTCTAATGACATACATTACGCGCAAGAGCGCACGCGGGTCGCCATATGGAGCGAGCGAGAGAGAAGACAGACCCTTTTGTCCTCCCGGGTAATAATAACCGCTCGCTGCACGGAAAGAGTTGGTCTCTCTCCCTCTCTCTCTTCGTACTCGTGTGTATATGTATATACACAGCTACACATACACACAGACAAACGTGTGTGACTCCTCCTCCGAATGCGCGCTTACTCCCTCTCTCTTTTTGTATTGTTGCTTTTCTTCCTTTTTTCACGGTATTTTTCTCTCGGACGTACGACACACAGACACACCGACTGTTTTCATATATACAGTCGCGCCGGCTTTTTGTCAGTCGTGGCGCGTGTGTGCACGTATGTGAATCATACCGCAGAGAGCCAGACGCTGCGCTGCGTGCGCCTGATTACCGTAATCAGCCGTTCCTGTTCCGGCATATCGGCTGCTAATTATAATCATCGATGCCACTGCCACCGGCGCTGCGCTACACGTCACTTCCTCATTTTTTCGACGAGTCGTGTTCTACGCGTCCGTTTGTCTTGGCTTCCAATTTTCGTACTTTTGTTATATAACATACGTATGTACACGCGCGCGCTTTTTTGGTCGCCGACTCGCCGGAAAGCCGGTATGCGTCTACGTACATATAAGGGTAGAAGAAGAGAGAGAAAGCCAAAACCGTTTGGGTAACGCCTCGAATTCCCCATCACACGCACACACACACGCAGGTAATGCGCGAAGACGCGTAATAATAAACCGCGACCGCGCTGCCATTTCGTTAGGTTAATATAATAACTAAATTATTCATGCGCGCGCGCGCGGACGTGCCTAAGTAATCTTTGGCCTCCGGTCGCTACTGCTCTCCTGGCGCGAGAGTTTTTCTTGGGAACGAGGTAAAGACGTTGGGCTACCGTTTCTTCTCCCCCACTTTCTCTCCTTTTTTTTACGACGCCTCTTCTCATTTACAACTTTATTATGTTTGACGAATTTGATGAATACGTAATCTTGTTTCCTGCGCGTCTAGGAGCAGTTAAGCAGGATAGCGCTTTTACGTCCTCTTCATTTGGAATTTTATTACTTTTTTATGACTACAATGAATATATTTACCCTAGCATCTTTTCATGTCTGTAAGGCATTTTTAGGTCTTGGGAGAGCGTGAAGCGCCAATTCTTATTAAAATTTGATACTAACGACAGTTTTTGATAACATCATCTTATACATTTTAGCATCAAAATCATATATTCGTGGAAAATTTGTGCCGTTTCGTAAAATTAAGCGTATTCACGATATATAACCTGATTGGAATGATTAATAAATTTATGTAAAAAATATATAAGCTGGCTTTTCTGTTGACGAGCCTTACACATCCAGCTTAAAAGATGACTTCCTCGTACAGGAGTTAATAAAAAAGTCAAACTTGAAATCCCGAGGAAAACTTTCCCATGGATCTGCGTGTGTCCCTATTATATAGAAACTGAAAATGATCACTTCTTCATCGCGACTGTGCGAGGCAGTAAAAGAGCCTCGGTAAACCAGAACCACCCCGAATTCGGCGCGCTCCTGCCCTCGCACTTTGTCCGCTGACAAATTTCCTCCGAAATCCCTCGAAATCCCTACAAATTTCACGCTATTACACGCAATGCGCGGGGAGAGAAAAACTCGCCGGGGGACGTGGAACGCTCGTGGCGTTCGTCAATCTCGCATTGTGAGACGCGCGAACGGAAGCCACCCCAATGCGTGATGGCTGAGAAAACGGCGAAAAGTCGAGTCGCGCACACAAAGACGCGCGCGAGCCTCGAGGACACTTTCTTTGTTGTACATCTCGCGTGAGTGGCCCTATACTCGTGCCCTCGAGAGAATGCCATGGAATTCCAGATCTCGGGAATTCGCGCTATTATGTATATTATGTAGAGGCATAGAGTGGATCTCTTCTTGAATGTGTGTATGCGCACGGTAACTCTCGGTATGTGTTTTGTCGCCTTTTTGACAGAGCTAAGTGGGGTTTTTTGTGCGTTATTTATTTATCGGCGGGCGGTCGGCCGACCGCTGGGCCACGAATTAGGCGACACGAGTGTACACATGCGTATATATACCAGCTATGCAGATGCGATAGAAATCGACGTACGCAAACTTTTTTTTTCACGGCAAGTAATATCTACAGTCCCGTATGACGTATAATTTCTTTTTGAGGACGTCAATTTGCTAGTTGGAGAGTGCGCACCATTGTTATGCTAAGTAGAAGACAGAGTATAGGTAGGAATTATCTTTTGCCGGGTCGAATTACTAATATTTGTTTTCTTATATACGCGCGTGGATACCCAGGCGCCGTAGTCTTATTTATTCGGAATTTCCAAAGACGTAAAGTTTGATCCAGATGTTTTCCGTTGTTTGCAACAAGGAAATACTATATGATGAGAATTAATGCTTCCGTTCAAAGCTGATTATTTTGTGTATCTACAGAGAACTAAAAGTTTACTCAATTGATTGCATTGGTTCTGTTGGTTATTAATTTCTTGTTTGAACGAAATGTAGCTTTATCAAAAATATTTACTTTGCTGTGTGAAAGTTGAGTTATAGTTACATAATAGCATCATTCAACGAAAAACTTTTAAACGAAACCACGACATGTGACGTCATATATTAAAAGATAATGGTCTGTCTACTTGTAACCAAAAACAGGTTTTCTAATAATAATGAGCTGACAAACACGTTCATAAATTAGTATTCATTACATGCGACAGCTATAATTAATCGCTTTCATCAGAAAATTATGATAAAGCGACACAAAGCCAGCCAAATTTATGAATAAATATCAAGAAACAGTGTATGTTGCTACAAAAGCAATTAATTACACTCGAGCTATTATTGTGTGTTCCGTATCAATGAGATTATATCTTTGTAACTTCATATACTTATATACCCTTCGAAAAACCGCTTAACGCAGCGAAAACTAAACAGTCGACCGAAACCAAAATCAAACCTCTCCTCTCTTCGGTCATTCCAACCACCGCAGGCGAAACTTTGCCCGCGGCTGGTACACCCCGAGCTCTCAGAAGAAAGAGCGCGAGAGAGAGAGAGACAAACCACGGGGGAGCGATGAATAAGGCGCGCGTGCGCGCACGCCGTGGGAGTCACGCCTCCCCCCGCAGTGGTCCATTTGTCTATCGCACACGCGCGTGTGTGTGCGAGCTCTCGCGCCCAGGGAAGAAAGTCTCTCGTCATCGGGGAGCTATTCGACCTTATTTCACGCCCGCCCGAAGTGGGCGTGCGCGCCTTTTCACCCCGCGTGCATGCATGTAACTGCCGTTTACGCGCAGCGGCTTTATATGCCTGCGCGGGCCTCTCGAGTTTCCGAATTTAACCTACTGATTTCGATTTCATGACGCTCTCCGCGCTCCGGGTTATGTGTAAGGGTCGTTTCATGCGATTTGCCCGCGTATTAGGGTAAACAAATGTCCCCGGGGGGAATAGCGGCGTAGCTGAAGAAGGCAAATGCCGGATGTGCGACGAATTTTGTCGATCGGCTGATTCGTCGTTATGTGATGTTTCCGAAATTTCAGCTCTGGTATAGACAGAGTCTTGGATGAATAAGTAAGCAGGTACGAAATTTCTCCATAATCGATCTACATACGTCACCATTGTTCAAAATAATATTTTTTATATAAAAAGTTATGAAAGATAGCTTTTTTAAATAAATATTTTCACTTGGCATTTTTCATTCAACTATGTCTGTATATTAATTCAGTTGGAGCGAAACAATGAAATTAATTAAAATTCGATTACCCATCACGCAACGAACACATTGCTGCTCGTTATTCATCTTGCATGAAAAGAACCTAAATAAGCATTCGATACACACATGTGCGCGCCCGCGTGTTCCAGATAAAAATACACACGCGTTGGCGCGCGCAATTACGCATTGGCCGCGTTTTCGTATATAGCGTTTACGACACTCTGTAAATTGCACTAAAGCGCGCGCAAGGAAACAGAAGGAGAAAGCCTACTCACACACGAGCTCACGGGAAAACGAACGGCCGAGGGAGATGAAGCGGTACGCGAAAATCGAAGAAAATCAATTGGCACGCACGCGAGTGATTTTATTAGCGGCGCGCACGCAGGAATTCCGCGTAAAGGGAGCGCGCGAGGAAATCAGCAAATTGAATGGCCGCGCCGCGCGGTTACGGCCCGCTTAATGCCAGTCATTTCGCGTGCGCGCGTGTACAGCGAGCTGCACCTCCCCGCCAGCTTCACGGAAAAAGGCCTCTTTTCGAATTACCCCAGCTGCGCGAGCGTGCGTGAGCCTTCTTTCCGCCGCCGCCGCCGATCGCGTGGAAGGAGGTCGCTTCTTTATTTGCCTAGGCGGAAAAGCTACGCGTCGCCCTGCGCCTCTGTATCGATAACGCGATCGGGGTTTGTTTGTGTGCATGCGGTGGCTTTGCGGCTGGGGGCAACTGCGGTTCGCGAAACTCGAGTAAAAAGGAAAAGAATGGATCGGCATGGTATACAAGAACCGGCCAAGTGCTGTATGGTATATTACGTGCGGTTATCGTTTTTATTGCTGTTCAGATGGGCTCAAATGTTCTTATCTGCAGAGATTGTAAAGATTGATTTCAAATGAACGTGAGACTTATACAATTATATGTAATCAAAGCTTTGTTTGAACAGTTTTTTGCTTAGTACAATTCTATTGACTAGTCAAGTTATATATAGTTGATGAAATATTTGTACTTCTGTGACATAATAAAATATTATGTACATGAGGAGATGTTCGTTGGTTCTCGGTATCACGACCACGTAATGCGCCCAAAGGAATGGATTTACACTAAAATAGTATAGATGAGATAACCACGTTTGAATATAACTTTTACGTATGGGGACAGGTGGGTTGCCTACGCATGTGAATCCAAACAAAGAGGATTATTGCGCTACAATTTAATTCAAAAGTCAATAAAGATCTTCTCTTCTATCTTCAAAAAATTATGGTTTGTTATGATATCAATTTTTTGACACTTCGTGCGTAAAGTACTACTTTTTCGCATGCTTAGATTTTGAGGCCTACACTAAAATAGCACTTTACGCGCGTTGTATGAAAAAATAATGTTCGATACTCGTGAGAAAAATGGTTCTGACACGAGTGTGAGTGTGACAAACTCACACTCGTGCCAGAATCATTTTTATCCCACTAGTATCGAAAAGTACTGTATTCGTGATTTGATCTACGCACAGTGCGCTTAGATATGACTAGTTTATTTAAATTAAGAAAAAGAAGGTTAAATTAAAAAACTGTTTAAAATTTTAAATAAACAAAATATTTTAATTAAGACAGGTTTTTTATTTCATTGTAATCAATGGATCAACAACAGATGATTATCTACGTACTTTTGAAATGATGATTGACGTTGGATATACATTTCTGCTTATGTAGTCCATTTCCATTTCATTAATTGTTACAGCCGATCATTAAAACACAAACCAGCAATGGCTGCACTGAAATTATACCCAATTCCACGATGCAGGCGAAATGAGGCATCAAGCCGACAACCCGGTAAACTTAATGAACTCCTCCCGTGAGCGAGTGAATGCGAGGCAAATGTCAGAATCTTTTTCCTCCACCGAGCTCACGTACATCCCATACATACACGCAGAGAGAGGGGGAGAGAGAGGAAGAGATGCACCTATATACGATTCGATTAAGCGAAGGGTCAGGATCGATCAAAGAAACGAGAGTAGGAGGAAACAACGCGCGGCCGGATCGGAGCTGGCGAAATTAAAATAATCCGGCGCGCGCGCGCGGGTCCGGCCCAGCCGCGCTCACAATCTTCGTCTTTCCTCGACATATATATGCACGCGATCGCTGATGAGGGGAATAATTTCAGCTGCCGGTAATAATCGAAGGCAATGATCGCGCGGCGCCGCGCTGTCACTGGCTCGCGCTTGCGCACGCCACGCGCATGAATCATGAGCTCGCGGGCCCCCCAGGTGGACTGCTACTCCCGGAGGTCACTCGCGATGATCCTGGCGCTCGCCCTCTCGCTCGCGCATAATGATCACATTCCGGTGAGCGGTAGCAGGGCAATAAAACGACCGTAGAAGGGGCCCATAATGCGCAATCGAGCCTCGTCTTATTCTGCAGCGGGTTCTTGCGCACTCGATCCACTTATTGAGATCTTCTTCCTGCATGCATGCAGCGCCAAAGATGGCTATCGAGAGAGAGAGTCGGGAGGGGGGACTGGCTATATTGTTCTCCTTATGGCGTAGTTTCATTACTTCTTTTGGGATCGGGATGAATGAATGAATGAATTATGAATGGTATACGACGATGATTCAATTTGCCGGAAAAAGCAATTTCATTGATGGAGTTCACGTGGGAGGTGAAACGTATCCGTTGCGTTGTCGACTTTGATAATGGAGAATAATTGATATATAGCTATTATATTACGTGTATGTTTATACTGATAAATCTGGCTTAACTCATAGCTTAGTCGAATGCCAAGGCAAGACAAAGCGATAAAAATAAGAAGAATACTGAGCGCTGTATGGGGATTAAACTTTTAAATTTCGGTTTATTACGTCAATAAAATTTAAATGACATACGCAATACTTCAAAGAGCGCGATTTAATGAAATTTTTTATTGACAGTTATAATTACACATAGAAAATTATCTTGTATTCCAATATGAATAGAAAATTGCGTAGTATTAAATAAGAAATAAAAATAAGCACATAATTAGTCATTCATTTTGAGATAATTTTATTATACTGTCACACAATTATTGTATGCACAAATACCATAAATAAGTGGAACTTTGAAAGGGCCTTCAATAGAATGTCCGTTAATTCATTTGTAGCAACACAATCACATTGAAGAACAAATCCAAAGTATTAATAAAACGGTCAACAGCGATTTCCCAAGAACAAAACTGAGCTGCCTTTTTTGTAGCATCGAAACCTCCGGGTACACCGCAGCGCTCGCACCTTTCCGACAGCGCCCAACTGCAGCCACGGCGTGAACTTCCTTTGAGCGAAGTGTGAATCGAGAAAAAGACGCATGCGGCGCTCTTTTACACCCCTGAGTAATGTCCATCGCGCGGGGCGCCGCGCCGTCACAGCTCCCGCGACAAAGCTGCAGGAATATCGCCCGGGGCGCGCGAGGCGCGAGAAATCACACCAAGAACGTGTCACCTCCCTGCAAGAAACGCCGTTAGCCATCGGCTCTCGTGCTCGCGCCGAAATAGAGCATTCGCCTTGGCAGTGGACCAACCGTTTCTCCCTCTATGTGCCCTAGACACTAACTCTTCGCGGCGTGTGCAGCGAGCCGCGAAAATCCCCGAGCGAAAAGCGACACAATGTAAATTGCGCCTCGCGCGCATATATAGGCGCAGGTGAGCCGAGGCGCTGCTTTTAATTGCCGAACAATGCCTCGTTTTGTCTTTCGCGCGCGCCCGCCCGATTCACTTACGGCTGGGTTATCGAGGACAATGCGCGCGCCGGCGAACAATATTCGCGAGAGGTGAGTGAGAAAGACTCGTGCCGCTGATGTATCGTTAATAATGGCTTCGATTGTAGCGAAGGGGTTTTCAGTAAAGAGGGAGAGAGAGGGAGACAGCCTTTTGTTTGCGTGCGTTGGTATATAACGATTGCGAGCACATTGTCGCTTTCTCTCTCTCTCTCTCTCTCTCTCTCTCTCTCTCTCTCTTTGCTCTGAGAGGCTAATTTCACGTACGAGTGTGGCTTCAACAATGGCGCGGTAAATTGTTATTTACCACTCTTTGGTAATTCAATTATCTCTGCCCTTGGCACTACAGTAACGTAATACTAAATATATTACGTTTGAAAGAAGACGTACAACACTTTATGTTTACAAAGAGGTTGAAAACACTTTTTCTTATCTGCGTTAGATTTACAATTCCCGGGTTACAATAAATTTCTTAATTTTATCGGGTAATCTAAAAAAATCACTGATACTTTATATTAGAAGTATATGTAAAAGTTCTTGAAAAATAAAAATAGTTCGAGGTTTTACTAGCTTGAACTTCGGTGTACAGGTGTATACGCTTATCACTATCTTCTACTATTTATTGGCCTTAGTTTGTCTGATTACCTTAAACCTATATATGTTTATCTGGCAATGAAATTAAAAAATGAATCATGATATTAAAAGATATTTAAAAAATCCCAGCTAATTGTAATAAACATATCTTAAAATTTTAAAGAGTTCTTTTATAAGAAATAACGAAACTATCACATTTTCTATACGATTTAGAAAACCTTTGAAATTAAAAGACGAAATAAATGTTTATGTTATCTAATTAAAATTTAAAAAATATTCTAAGAATAATAATGCAGAGAAAAATGATTTGAAAGCAATTTGCCTAAAAAGGTCATTGAAGTTTAAGGAATCATCTACAAAAAAATTAGATCCCACTAGTATAATGTATAAGGAACATCTGACTTTTATTACAAATGTATACATTTACCTATTCACGATAGAATATTGATTAAAAATTAAGTGATGTTCTAACTGTTAAAGGTGTAGAAGCATTGAGTTACAAAAGGATTAAACAAAGCCATGAACAAATATAATTCATTACTTGTTATATGTACACTGTAAATAAAAAAAATATCTTTATCTTGGTTTACAAATTAGTGTTATAATTGTTATTTCATAGAAACTTGATATTTCACAATTCAAGATTTAAATATGAGAAAAACTATTGAGGTTATAAATGTATTCCGCGACGCTAAATAAATCGAAAAAAGAATTACTTTTAAGTAAATATTTTTTCGTTGAGAATTTTCTGTATGTAAAAATGTAATTTGATTTTGTTAGAAATATTTATTTATATTACTAATTTAATCTTTGTATGAAGATTTCAAACTTTACACTGACTTGCACTGTGATAAGTTTAAATTAAATTTATGTAATTTACAGTCGAATAAAATATTAACATTACCCATTGTTATATAATGAACTTATTGATTTAATGCATATCTTTATCTGATTTTCTATACAATAAATTTTACATATAAAATTTTAAATATTACTATATTGGTGAGTATTTCAATAATTTTAACAACATTCAATTTAATAATGTACATTAATACGTAGTAAACGCAGTATATTTGTCAAATAACGTATAAGCTTTAGAAAAAAAAATTAGTTGTTTCATAGGAATTCGTTTCGGCTCTTTCAGGTACAGTCATTGAGATAAGAGATACACTACTATTGGTATAAATTAACTGAACGCCTTCGTAGTCAGAACAGTTTGAATCAACATGATTCCCATATTGCCAGTTATATTTTGTGCGCTCTACCTTTCCTCTCAGGCCAATGCTTGTATGTTTTATATAATCATAAATACATTTGTTTGTTGCAATATTTATGAATTGTTTGTAAATATAATAATTTAATTTTGTTTGTATTATTTAGGGATAGGTTGTGGCGATAATTCGGATTGTGTGAAGATACAGCAATGTCCAAGCCTCATGCGTGAAATTAAACATTTGCACGCAAAAAATTCTACCTTACATCGTGCATTTCTGCTGGGCCGTGTATTTACTTTAACGTGCGGATTTGACCAACAATCTCCGAAAGTTTGTTGCTCTGCAGAGGAAGGACATGACATTATCAAACGTGAAAGTGACAACTGTGGATCTTATAACATAGACAAACTCACTGAGAAAGATGGTAGTCCTGCTGAGTCAGAATCAATGAATTGGCTTGCTCTTCTTGAGTATGAAACTCGTAAGTAATATTATTACTCACTTAATTATTAAACTCGTAGGAAAAATGGTTTTTGATCTGCACTAATATATTTTTATAAAAAGAAATTTATCACAAGTAGATTCAAGGTAAAAAAAATTGATAATAAAAAGAAATGAAACCGAGGTTTCGCTTTTAGAATCGAACACACATACAAAATTTTATGGATTTGATTTTAATGTACACTTATGAGAGGTGTTTGGCAAGATAACGGTTACGTCTTTTGATACATTTCTGATCAGTTGAATTGAATAATTTTAATTCACGTGGTTCCGAAAGTACAGAAAAAATCGTTTGAAATAGTCGGTTTGAAATATTACTTTAGAAAACATGAATACATTTTGTGTAGATTGGATTCGTGGTATCTGATGCAGGATATATCAAAACTATGTCATTGTTAAGGAACTATATACATAAAAAAGAACTAATATTAAACACACATAAAACTTTCTATCGCTTGAAATTTATTCCAAGAAAAATAATGTGTATATAGTAGTATTTACTTATAATCGTACTGTTAATGTCTGTTATGTATGAATATAGTTTACGACTAAAAAAACTTTCACAAGATTACTGGTATTTCATAATCTCATAATTTTAGTAATTGTTCTCTATATCGTTATCTAAAAATATATTTCAAAGTTTGTATTAAATTGATGGCCCATAGATCATATACTGTAGCTAGTGACATTTACCTGGAAATTAGATACTCTACAGTTGTAAATAGCTTAAATTTGTATAAATTTGTAGGGTCAGGAACGAAGTTTGGCTGTGGCGGTGTACTCATAAGCAGCCGCTACGTTTTGACTTCCGCTAATTGTCTCAGTCCGTATATGAATGTAAATCTCACCAATGTTCATCTGGGCAAGGATAATGTCAACAAGGCAGAAGATTGCAAAGGCAGTTGCAACGACAAGAGCATCGTCGTCGGCATAGAAGAAAAAATCGTTCATGAAAAATTCAGTTTCTTCAGCGGAGGTTTTCAGTCTATGGAGACAACATACGACATAGCCCTTCTGCGTTTGGACCGTGAAGTCGAATTCCCAAAGATCTGTTTACCCGGAAAGAATGCCATAAAAGCAAGTCTCACTGCTGGATGGGGTGCGCAGCCTTTTGAAGATGGGCCATTGTCGAATAAGAAGCATGTTACTATGATGACAGACGTTGATAAGGAATCTTGTAACAAAGAATATCAACAAACTTTGGAAACCGATGTTGTATGTTCAAAGGCTAAGTCTGAGCAGTCTTGCATTGGTGATATAGGTGGACCTTTGATGGCGATTAATGAAAAAGGGAAAGTTGAGGTTCAAGGACTTTTATCTCCAAAGTTTCCTTTATTCTGCAAACAAAACAGCATACCTGGTACTTACACAGATGTGCGTAGATATATGAATTGGATATACGCTCATATTCGTCAGTAAGAGTAATGCCTCTAGAGTATCCACATTTTTAAGAAAAAAAACTGTGAAATGTAAATGGTTTTCATATTGACCAAGTATTAATATAACGCTGTTCATATTACAAACATTAATGTAATTATTACGAAAATACTGTTCTTCTATTTATTTAATTTTTAATAAAACTTATGTATCTATATTTTTTATATATTTACCATTCCTAAAAGAAAAAAAAATTGTTGCTAATTCATTGGTAAATTACTTCATCAAACTTAATATTTTACTTATTGTTTTTGCTTCATTTTGTTTGCGATTGAATAATCAAAATAATTTAAACATGTTTAACCGATTTGTCATTTTGGAAGCCTAAACTGTTGGTTTTATGCCCTTTTATATGGTTTTCTAATAAGAAAATGAAAAAACAAGCTCATATAATTAATTACTGGTATTTTAAGTAAGACCTAACTTTTTAGTATATTTTAATACAAAACGTATTAAAAATATATGTTCTTTTTGGTTTATCAACAGAAACCTAATTACCTAAGAAAGCGACTTTTTTCCAAACTCGTTTTTATTTCTTCCATGATGATGTAAAATCGTAATGCGGAGTAGATTACTCAATCGGAACTTGATGAAGCAAAATATTAAGTTTGAACAATCGTTAAAGTATAACAAATAAATGCGATTGCTCTTATTTGATTTATATATTATACTCGCTACATGGGCAGATGGTGTATAATAATAATAATTTATTTATTCTTTTGATATACCTCTGACTTTTCAATTAATACTAGTATTGGGTACTTTATTTTGTGTGTGTGTGTGTGTGTGTGTGTGTGTGTGTGTGTGTTTGTGTGTGTATGTGTGTGCCTTCTTGCTCGTCATTATACCATGTCATTATTACAAACTACTGTGAAAATAGAAATTGGGCTCTTTATTTAACAATTTCCTTGAAGAGATGTATTATAAGTTACAGCCCAACTTTCAGTGAAATAATATACATAAGAACCACCATTATATTAAACCATACAAGCTGATCCAAAAGTCCCGGTACGGCTGGACAAATCCAAATCCTCAACCGGTAGAAGGAAACCGAAATACTACGGATTTAGAATAATTCCCCCGGCTATCCAATGGTGACTTTGGATTTGACCTTGGCTATGACTTTGCAGGTTATTTCAAGGTCAAGGTCATTTTTGCAAATGGAAACATATTTTTTATAAACTCAGCCAGTTTAGGAAACATTAAAAGTCGGTCAAGTCGTTTACAAGTTTTCTGTAAACTCAGCCGGTTAAGCCCTGGTACTTATTATAACACTTGTATCGTAATGTTTTATTATTCCCATCTCCATGGTGTCCACTTTATAGATTTGAAAACTGATTTTGTATTTATGTGTTATAATTTTGTTAGTTTTAGGCAAATTTACCATAAACGTAAAAACCGCTGCCAATTCATTGGCACTTAGCTTCCTCAACCTAACTATTCCTTTAATTAATTTTTAATGATAAAAATTAAAAGTATTGCATCATTTTATGACACAATTCTAACTACATTCATTTATTAATATTACAAAGAATTA
>JAPYZP010002693.1:0-13605 GCA_030522985.1 Torymus sinensis
AAAAAAAGTTTTAACAAATTTCGATGATCGATTTTGAAAACACCGTTTGTTTGAAATGTTCTCTAAATGTGTCCAAGTACTACCCATTTTACCTTATAAGTAATTTCATTCAATTTCTAACGCTTGAAATAACAATACATAATTTGTACCTAATCTTATTTGTAGAAATAAATAGCTTTGATTTATTATTGTATATGTTCTACCATAAATCTACAATAAATGGAGAAAATCTACATTTTCTATCTACATTTATTTATTTCTTAATATCATTTACAAAATCATCATGGCAATAAATCTCGAACTAAAGACTAAAATCATTGTTATATTTTTATTTAAATGAGGTTAACATTCCAATCACTCGTAAGGTAAAAAACCCAGAAGGTGGACACTTATGACTCTAAAAATTTAAAATAATTTTTTTCTTAGTGAAAATTATTGGCTTGGGTAAAAATTTTGGTATATGTATGAGCGGAATATATTTTTTCAACGAATAAGACAAAATATTATTAATAAATTTTTAAAATACACAATTTAAATCGGCTTTAAGTAATGACTCAATTGTCGGAGAAGATGGACAGGTGATTTTCTTCTGTGCAGGAGTATTGGACAATTTTGGTAGGAGTAGTTGGTCAGCGAAATTGCATGTTGTTTAAATGGTCCAACTACTGCTACCACTAAATTCACATGGAAGATATAGATGGAGAACACCATCGGCTCTCACTATAACCTCAATATTTGATTCTCTTAATTTTTTGTTTTTTTAAGCCACAAATCGACTTCAAATTCGCTTTATAATAAAGTTCGTACGAAAAAGAAAATTGGAAAACCAAATGTTTTAATATTTTTGAATTTTATATATGATTTTTGCCACTGTCCATCTATTGCTTCAACTTTTCAAAGTGTCCATCTTCTGGATCTTTTACCTTATCATCGATCAATAATAACGCAAAATTCGATAGCATTCATTTAAAAAAAAAAATGTAATGATAGATCTGAAAATTAAGGATAATCCTTATCCTTTCCTTATAATCCTCCTTATAACAGGGAAATACCGATAATTATCGAATAGTGGGTGCCATATTGATATTGAAGGTGGACCATTGAGTGATTGGAAAAATTCGCTTGCATTGGCGAACAAGCTTTATATATTATAGCGAATATACATAATATAGCGAAGCTAAGTGCATCTAGACATCTGCATGCGGAGTACATTTTAGGAAATACATTTATAAATGGTGCACCATTTATAAAAAAAAACCATGTCGATAAATCTTTAATTGAAGACCAAAAGCAGTGTTACATTTTTATTCGTGCTCTCGTTGGTTCAATATTCTCAACTAATAACGCTAACTTCGGGTTATTTACTTGTTTTTATATTCAACTGAATTAAATTAACATTTCAATAAAAAAAAACCCACGAGTGTATAATCCGCTAGTTTTGTTTATAACAAAATAATATAAAAAAATCTTAAATTGGAGCCTAAAGACATTGTTAGATTTTTTATACCCTTATTGATTATATATTGTCGAAAAATAAAGTTTATTTCCCGGCGTTTTCTTTGTTTTAAAATTTATAAATGATGGTAAAATGTCAGAAAAGAGGCAAACAAATGCAAGATCCGTTAGTCTAATAAATGATGTGATTAAAGCAGTTCGACTTTAATCATTACAAAAAAGAACACAAAACTAATATTATTGTTTGGAAGTAATTATATTATGATTGTTGCTTCCTATCAATTATTTAGAATTTGGAAATCAAAATAAAGAAACGTTTGTGAATAGAATCATATTTGAAAAAATGTGATACAAACAACCATTAACAATTTTCATCCAGCGACATAGTTCGATGTATCTGCATGTATTTGACCTAGTTAGATATAAAACAGAAATATTATGTCAGGTGGTGAATTTTTTTCAAAAAAATAATTTTAATTAGATACGTTCAGGTGAATCTGAATGTCTCTTTGTTTTTTGCTGAAAATGACTCTTTAATAAGCTCTAAATGATAATGTTTATTTTATAGGTTTTCTGTCAAACTCAAAAGTAGTCATTAAAATTTCCCTTTTCTGCTTCTTCCTAGAGGAAGCTTTGTAATAAAGTTTCAAGTTTTGTTAAATCGTTCTAGAAACATAATTAAATGTTAGAAGTTTGTATTACATGATTTTCGAAAATGTGTGTGTGTGTGTGCGTGCGCGCGCGCGTGTGCGTGTGTGTGCGTGTGTGTATACAATATTATTAAATTAATAATAAATAAATGCTAGTAATTAAATTAATAATGAATAAATTTAGAAATGCTAGTGAAAGTAGGATAAAATACCTATATTTTCCAAAAAAAAAATTTCTCTAGCTAGGGCTCTTTTGTTCTTAACAAAAACGAGTTATTTTTTTAAAAACTCATAACTCTCAAACGAAATAATCAATTATTTAAAAAAAAATCACGATAATATAGAATATAAATAGTTACAATCTGTAAAAATTTCAATAAATTCTGTCGGCTAGATTTTGAGTAAAAAATTAAAATGTCACACATTTTACGGAGCAAAACTGGATTAATCGCTTTGAAATTTCTTGTAGAGGTACATTTTGACTACCATTCGGTCTGTTTCTTTGGGCAAATAGGATTGGCCCATAAGTTTCCGAGATATTGAGGTTAAAATTTGTTCAATCATTTTTTCAAATCGTAATTTCTCGAGAACGGCTCGATGAATCAACTCCAAATATATAGAAAATTTCGTGTGTTATAGACCATGTATGTTTGAATTTTCATGAAGATACTGTGATTTTTTTTGCAGATATTTAATATTTAAAATTTTCGCATTTTTCAAAGTCATTTTCTTTGTCGCATGATAACTAGTGAAAAAAGAAATTGGTTTAATCATGTGGAAATTTTGTGGAGATGTAGTGTTTTTGTATTTATCATTTAAGTTCTTTAGCTAAAAGAATTTTTTCATGATTTTTAGAGATATTTAGGTTAAAATTTTTTTACCTTTTTTTCAAAATCGTAATTTTTTCAAAATTATAATGTACCATTAAAAAAATTAAATTAGAAGTATAATTTCAATTTTTATAATATGTGCAAAATTATTTATAATAAAGATACATGCTTATTAAAACTTAAAAAAAAATGTAATAAACATATTTTAAATGTAAAATATATAAGTTACATGCCAACGAAGCTACGTGCCAATGAATTGGCAGCGGTTGTTATTAAACCTTCACTTTATTTCACCTCTACTTTATCTTCATCTCTCACCTCTACTTTATCTTACCTCTACTTTACCTTCATCTGTAAATGTATTGAGCTAAGTCATTATATAAAAGAAGTAGGATTTTGTAGAATTTGGTTTAGATACTCATTTCAGAGCAGATATTATTAAATATTAAATAATATAAAAGAAAATAATATGTTATTAGTCTATTCATTACTATTTTTTTATTTACAGAAAAGAACAGCCTCGAGGTCTAAAGGACATCCGAAACATGGATCAATCAATGCGAACAGTTGCTACTCAGTTATTGAATGCCACAGGAAATCGGGAGGATCTGGTTCGTGTTCCCGAAGAAAAGATTGTAACGATCGAAACACCCATGCAGGTTGTTCACCTTTCCACAAGAGTTGAGGATGCTGACAGTGATGTCGACAATAACGAAGATGATTCTGGAAAAATGAAATTCGGTATTCCCGTAAATTCTAAATTTGGCCATTTTGAGTTATCGAATCCAGGACATGCTATGGCCATGACCGAAGAGGAAATCGAAAAAGAGATGGCAACAGCCGCTGTGCAAAAGAATCAACCAACTACCGCTAGTATGCTTTCGACTTGGATTCAACTCTATCCCCCAGCGACAACGACGGAGGGTAACAATGTATCTGAGGTCAAAATTGACATCCAAAGTAATCAAATTCTTTCATCGCCGAGTACAAAATTGCCCCCGAGTATTATTAAACAAAGTACTACTCATAATAAACCAATAAAGAAGATTGAAACAAAGCCAACTACGGCATCTATTGAAAAAACTACCGAATCATCCATTTCAACAACGAAGTTTGTAAAGAATTCTAATGCAACTACCCTTTCTAATTCTGTAAAAATCAGCACAACTGTTTCAACGGCATCCATTGAAAATGATGTTGACGGATCTGAGTCAATGGAAAAGAAGCCACAAAACCAGCATACTACGGCGTCAACGCTTATCACAACAAAATCACCTTCACCTACAAAAAAGACTTCTGTAAAAATTAGCACCACCCCGAAACCAAAAACTACACCGTCAAAGATAATTAAACCATCTAAAAGTAATATTTCTAATAGAATAAAGCCTATAACAACGAGACGACCACCTATGAACAAAAACGACACTGTAACAAGTACGTCAAAGATTGAAAAGGTTACACTTAAGCCTCTTAGTAGTTCAATTCAAAATCGCACTGAAACTACGGAGAGGCCTCATTTTATTACCAAAATTAAAGCTTCTGTATTAACAGATTCGCAAAAACAAACCACTTCTACTCCAACCACCACTGTAAAACCATCGCAAGCAATCCTTTCAAAAACCAATTTCTCCAATTCGGAATCATCGGGAATAAAACTTCCAACTTCCACTCGTATTAACAATATTCTTAAAGTTCATTCAAAGAAACCGATTGATGATACTACGAAGATCGAGATTCAGCCAATCCGAGTCAATCCTCCAGTATTGACAATTGAGAAATTTGAAGACACTAGTTCGGACCAAAGTACAGATATTGCTGAGCCAGATTTAGAGAATTCCAAAATTGATGTGAAGTTCGATTTCAATCCTAACGTTGAAGTCCAGACATCGAGCGAAAGCATATTGTCCTCGTCTACAACAACCACGAAAAGACCTCGCCCATCTAACAAACGTAAGAAGAACAAGACTCGCAGGCGTAAGCCCTCCACTACAACCACGACAACTCTTGCCACGCCATCTGATATTTCTGATGATGAAGGCACTACTCTCATGGACTTATTAGATTTAAACGATCCTACACTGTCGGATCTTCAGGAGTCGAAAATCGAGCCGGAGTCCAAAGCTCCGCCTTCCAAAAAGAAGAAGCCCGGTCAAACTCAGGTCCAAAAGCCAATCGGTACTCAGATTTACAATTTCTTGAGTAGAGAGGTTATGCCTAGTGTAGGAGTTATGTCTCTCGTAGGATTGGGTCTTGGATTGGCTTCCTATTTCCTGTATCCGTTTGGCGGTGCAATCGCTCGCAGAAACTATGATGTTGAGCCAAACTACAAGTACAATTTAGACGAGTACGGCGGTAATTACGGGTTGAGCGAAGAGGAGGTTCTATCTAAAGTGTACTCTGGCATGACAGGTGGCCAGCATCAAGAAACCAAATACAATCCCGTTGACAAGAATCCCAATTACTACAGATACACGGGACCGGAGCTGCCTTCTCAGCAACCGACTAGATATCCCACTCCAGTCTCCAAACCCCACGGCAATCGAGTTATCTATCGACCAGTGGAAACTACGTCCTACGACGTCAACTACCGTAACACCGAATTCCGCTACCCCGACGTACCCACGACTCCGAACTACTACGAGCGCCAGCGTCTGCAGCAGCAGAAACCCGCCGATTTCGCATCATCGGTCGGTAAGGCAGCGATCGGCAACAACCGGCAATTCGTCGTCGGTAATATACCCAAGGAGTACTCCACGGGCGACGCCGATAGAGTAGTAGACGCTGCTACCACCTCTCCAGATGCACTGGTCGACGCGCCACCGATGCAAGAGAAAGGAGACCGCATCATGCAATACCAACAGCCAGCGAATGAGAACTATGCCACCGATAACATGCCGGTCTCCCCGCTCACTTCGCCGGAGCTCGAGAGTCTGGGGAATCCCGCCGCTTTGGTATCGAATCCACTTGAGGCTGAAGAGCCCCAGCGCTCCGCCGAGGGCTACGAGGAGATGGAAATCGCCCCAACAGCCGTGGCCGTGGAACATGGCCCGAGGTCGCTGAAGTTCGATGAAACTGATGCACCACAGGTTCGCAGGAAGAGGAACATCTTTCCAGACATTAGCTCGTTTGTGCCATTGGCGATACCGCGGTTCACGGCGCCAAGGATCGAAAGGAGCTCGGTCATCCAGATGATACCGTCCAAAAGTGAGCTGGAAAAGGAGCGCAAGGAAGAGGAGGAGGAGGAGGATCTGAGCAACGAAATTCTGGACATCATTGATGAGGCGCTGCCAGGGAAGGAGCATCACAAGAAGAAGCACGAAATGAAGAAGACCGAGCCAGTAGTTACGAAGGTTAATCCGAAGGATCATTCTGCGAAAGACGCGATTAAGGGTACGTGGACGACGGCCACTACGACTGTGAAGAGTGCTAGTCCAAGGTACTGTATTTTTTAAATGTTAATATTTAATTTAATATTTTTGGAAATTATGTAAAAAGAATAAACTTCGGCACGTGATGTGCTCTATTTATTAAGTAAAAAAGTTGATTAACAAATAAAATTGTTTACAATATATGCTAAATAAATAATTAAGAAATATTTTTGAAGGTAAATTTAATTATGATAAGTAGCCAAAAAACAATACTAAGATGAGTTTCCTAAAATTTTAAAGAATTTTTTGAATCCCCAAAATAATTTGCAAACATTTTATCTTGTATACTAATAATGTATATGTTCTTGCAGCGGTACAACGACGAGCACTACGACGGCAAGCTTAACCGATAAATCCGACAAGCACACTTCGAGTTCCTCTTCGACGTCTACGACAGCCAAAACTGCCAGTAGTACCACCACCACCACAACATCTACGCCAGCGTCCAAGACTGATGCAACGGACATTGGCGATTTGCCCGAGACGACGCTCGACTGGGGCGAGAACATGAAGACAACGGCGAAACCGAAACCCGCCGCGTCGGGTGGCATGGATATCTTCGGCATTGCGAAAAGAATAGCCGAGATCAAGCTGAGGCTCGGCCTCACCATCTTGAAACACGCGAGCGAAAACTTCGCCAGGTACATCGGACACATACAGAAGAGGTTCAACGGCGAGGAGTGATGAAGACTTTTGTGGAGATTTTCGCGTGATTGATCGGTGGATCAATTTTCTTTTTAATCACGGATTGATCGATCGATCGATCGTTAGGTTCGTTAAATAGGATTTACCGTATGCGTATTGTCGAAAAATTGAGCAACGGAAGCGATTTATCGTGAAAAAACTCATCGTCAGTATTACATTTCTCTAATCATGAGTAGAAAACGATATTTTAAATTTTTTATTTGTAGGTCATCAATACGGCACCAAAAGGTTTAATACAGAATCCTATTTCAACGAACCAACATTTGAACAATTGATTAGTTAATTATTTATTTTAAAAAATAATTAATTAGTTGATGGAAGAAAAATTATAATTCGTAACGAAAGACGTCGATGAAATTGTCATAATGATCGCGAGACTTACCAAATCATTTTTTTTCAACTAATTTTTCAAAACATTTATTGGCATGTATTTTTATACGTATTTTCGTCAAAAAGTAATCTTAAGACTCAGAAAATTTAGAGTTGCACTAAGACAGGCTCGACAATTTATTGGGGTAGTTTTTCGGTGAAAGGTCACTTTTCATGTGCTCGAGTAGGATCTTTGCACAACTCTGAATATTAGAGAGTGAATGTATTATAATAATTTAAGTAGTTTAAGCGAACGCATGACACAATATTGGTAATAAAAATAACCAGAAAAATTTATGTTATCTTCAATCTCGAATAGTATAAGTTCTTTACTTGATTGTACTTTAGAAAAGTTGTTTGACTGCAGTTTTTGTTTAAAAGTAGTCTTATTTGGATGTTTATGATCTTTTTCTGGTTATTTAAGAATGTAAACAAGATGTATAATCGTCAGACCAATTATTACATATAGTCATTCATTCTTTCATAAATAAAAATATAATAAGTAATTCAACATTTTTAACGTCATTATGTACATATATAAACGCAGAAGTTGGTTTAAAAATTCATTTTATTCTTTTTTTTACATATAAAATGTTTTTCATAGTCTTATAGCTACATTGTTAATAAATAATGCGATATAAATAATAATATATAATATATAATATTATAAATAAGTGATAAATAAAACAATATGTGTTGTAAACTTGATGATTACATATATTATTAATAAAGAGTATAAAACGAACAAGTGAAAAATTATAAATAACAATTGAAGCTAATATAATAAAATTAACACATAAGCTTTGGACGCCGCTGGAAAATTTCAGTTTTTGTACTATTTACAGACAAAACATTTTGAAATTTTTTATAAAAGTTTAGCGACCACGCAAAACAGTTATTTCATATTGGAAGAACATAAATGATAGGCAAGCATTTTTATTATTAGCTAAATGAACACATTATATGAGTATTAATAGTATTTTACAAGCTTAAATTTACAACCATGACGAAATGAGCGTTTTCAAAATGAGTTAACGCATTTGAATTTTCAATTCTATCATAAAAATGTAATAACTTTCAGTCGCTGTTATTTTTTGCAAAATATTTTTTACTTTATGTCATATTCAAATATTAATGGAACAATTTTTTTCTAAAAAATGATATCAGCAATTTAATGTTCATGGTTGCATACGATATTTTAACGAACTTTTAATTAAAATTTTAGTATAATACTCATGATGTCGAAGCTTTGAATAACGAGTATGGCGCTTTAAATATAAATCATTAAATAACAATAATTGTGTTGCATAAATATAATTTTCAGTAGCAGTTGTCTTTAGATGATTATTAAAAAATTGATAACATTCAAAAGTGAATGTTTAAATATCATTCGCATGAAAAAAAAAGAAATAAATACGCGTCATACTATAAAATTGAATAAGTTAAGTAATTACGATCACAATTTTAAATGCTACTTTGTCTGGTACCGTTAGAAAATTATAAAATGTTTAATCCAATTCCCCGCACTTTCTCAAGCACGACGTTTTCGAAATTTGTTTGATAAAATACTGCTATAATATCATGCTTTCAAATATTATATTCTCATTTCAATGCAGGGAAAATTCATTTGTACTACTTCGATTTTTCGACAACAAGATACAATCAGAATTATTTTCAATAACATCATACTCATTGTAACGACGTGTTGTAACGAAGTAACAAAAATGATTACCCTACTTTTAAGTGTCAAAATCTAGCAATAGATCTTCAAACAAACTTCCCCACCGTCATAGGCACCTGTATTATCGGCGTTTCCGTTCGCCACAATGATCGTCGAGACGTCGACAACACAGCTACACGCCCAGCCCCTCTCACATTCCCATGATCCTCCTCTGCGCGTCGAGCACCTCTTTCGGCACCCTGATATACCTGACCCTCTCCTCCTCGGCAACGGACCTCCTCCTCCTCCTCCTCTTACCCAGCATCATTGGTATCATCATGGCCATGGTAGCGGGTAACATGCCCGCACCCACAGCCGCCAGCACGGCAGTATTCGAGGGCGCACCACCCCCGGTCAGGGTGTTCCTGATCGGACGCCTGTTGAGCAGTACCGTGCCGGCGAGGGGACGGGCCTGAGGCGGTCTGGCTGTTTGATTGCGCGCTGCGCTCGCGCCCGCCGACGTCTTCTCCATCTCGTACTCCTTCTGGCTCTGGTCGACGGTCTTGAAGGTGCGCTCGACCTCGAGCAGCCCGCCGTGCGACGTCGTCGTGTTCGTGCCGTTGATCGACGGCAGCACGGTTAGGCGGACCTGCGGGGAATATTGCGCGCGGCACGATTTATTAAGCGGTACTGGGCCGATGGGTTTTGAGGGCCGTTGGAAATATATGTTGGTACGTGGAGCTGAGTTTTTCGATGTTTTTTTATTTTTTTGAACTTGGGATTTTCATAGAAAAATTTAAACATTTTTGTGGTAAGGCTAGTTTTTCAAGTTAATGATTTTACTAATGGTCGAATTTATTGTCTTATTAAACGGCTATATTTTCACCGATTTGTTCTACTTTGATCTTTTGGGTAACCGACTGTTTAGTGGCCAACAGCTAATGATAGTTCTCACAATGATAAAGCAGATTTGCGCGGTCTTATTTTGAGTATATCTTTTCTATCAACGATTACAATGATCTATAAGTGAGATGTTCTATTTAAATCAATTTAAAATTAGCGAAGAAAAAAGTGGTTGTGCTTCGTCACTGCTCAATTCTCTATGTGAAAATAGTTGTCAATTTTGTTTTACGGTTTGCTGGCTTTATCAATTTCGAATTCATCCTTTAGATAGGACGATATAAAAAACGAATAATCGATTAAAATAATTTTGTGTATTTTTATTTATTCTTATTATTTTTGCATAAATCATTAATATCTGCTGTGAAAAACACTAATGAATTTGATGAATAAGAATATACTCTTTATATACATTTCTTTGTCTGTTCAGAGCATGCAGCATTATTTCATATTCTGGTGTTGATTTTAATACCCGTATCCATGCAACAAGAGCGTGACAAATATTTACTCTTTTTTATGTATGCTCACAAAGAATATTTCCGTTACATGAAAAGATTAATATCAATTCTAGTGATTTTACTGTTATTCGAATGTGTATTATATATAGAAAGGAAAGTATTTTCCATAGAAACTAGTGAACGCATTGTCTAATACCGAGTAAAATGTTATTATTATTATTATTATACCATTAAATGTAAGTTTGTTAAAAATTTACTTTGTACAGTTATAAATGTTAACGACTCCAACTTTTCATGCATATTATAATATTTATTATACATATTTTTAAATAATTACCATTAGTAAGTTGTTGGTTAGTTATTTGAAAGGACTCTCAAACAAGAAGAATATTCAATGAATGTTTTCAAAAGTTAGGACCAAAAGAAAATAAAAAAAAAATCTATTAAAATATATTTTGTAGACCAATTAAAAGTATCACTTTGGAAGTAATTTAAATTTTCATAAAGTCAAATCTACTGATAAAATTAAAATTATATTTATAAAAAGCATTTAGCAGTTTATATTAGATAGTCTACTTTTGAATGAAATAAGTTTGAAATGAAAATGAATCTAGTGAGAAGCAAAATGTTGCAATAATAAATAATTTAAATGAAAGTAAAAGATAATTATAGGAAATGTGAAATTTTCCACGATCTTGAGTATACTAAATTTAGTTTTCAAATAGTAAAATTTTCAACTGTTTAATTATCAATGTTTTAAGTTTCCATTGCCGTTAGTCATGCAATTATAAGACCTGCTAAATTACGTGATCCAGATTCCTCGGCTCACGTCATTACTTTTTTTCCAGAAAGTCGAAAATTTTACTACCGAATATATGGTTTGAAAAAGCTACCTTTAATGCATCATAATGTCAAAAAAAATAATTTCCAAAAAGAAAGATCGCTCGTCGACTCCACATCTCCCTACCCCGGCGCGCCGATCAAGAGTCCTTCCAAGCTAAACACTCGACACCCATCCTCACCTGCCTTTTCGAGGTCACGGCGGGCACCTCCTCTTCGTTATCCCCGGCCGTCTGTTTCTTCTCGCCGCCGTTCTGGCTGGCATTATTACCTGCCCGAGCGGCCGAGAGCAGCGCGTCCAATTTGATCGAGCGCTGCCTGGACTTGGAGTAGCCACGGTTGGTGGACAGCAGGACCCACTGGCCGTCGCCGGTGGCTGGATGATTCGAGGGATGATCCTGGTTCGAGGCCGGGTACTTGTAGTGCGAGAAGTTCGGACGGTCGTAGTAGCCGTCGGCGTTGTCGTCGCCCGGCCGGCCGTACTTGTTGTTGTTGTTGTTGTTGTTGTTGTTGCCATTGCCGCTAGGGAAATCGTTGCGGTCGTGCCAGCCGCTACCGCCGCCGTGCTCGCTCATGTAGCTTTCGGTGTGGTGGGTGTAACTCGGTCTACGAAAGATTCCTTTGGTTAGGCTGAGATTTATGTGGTGTTTATAATTTAGATCAAAACCAGGTTGAAAAAAGAAAAAAATAAAGAAAAAAAGTATATAAAGGTATGAAAATTATGAAAAACTATGTGGGAAAGTCAAAATAATCACTAATATTAATAATTAGTATTTGAATATGTTTCTTATATTCACATTTGATTTAATAATCGCTATCATATACCCCTTAAAAATAACTTACATAATACGATTAGCACTTTATCACAAAATTTTATTAAAAGAAAAAAAGAAATTGTAATCATTCAAAGTCAGCTTCGCAATTAGAAAATGTTTCAATATAATAATTGTCTAATTATCCGGACTGAAATTCTCTGTTAAACGTCACCTCTGTGCTGGTCTCTCCCAATTGCTACCGCTGGGAAAGTTCGGCGGGCCGTTATCGGTAATGATATCGGACGGACGGGAAGAATCGCCGTAGCGGTCCCATGATGGACGCTCAGGCGGCCACTTCTGGGCCTGATTGGGATTGTCCTCGTACTTGTCGATCGCCGGATACGAGGGCCTGTTGTCCTGCTGCTGCTGCGGTCGCGGCCTGTCCGAGTACCAGGGCTTGCTCGACGCCGCGGGCGAGTTGTCCGACCAGTGTGGCTTCTTGTTTTGCCTAAGGAACGACGTTAGTTAGAAAATTGAAGGTTGTGTATGTGGCTTGATTAGTGGTATAGCTGAGGAATGAAGCCTGACGGATGGCGAAGCTTATTTACATTTTATGGGGAGGGATTAAGGGTGATTGTATGGTTGCTGTTATCTCTTGGTCACTTTTTTTTTAAATGTAAAGCGTGGATAAATGTAGAGTCAACAAAAATGATTAATCTTTGAGAGGCATTTGAGAAGAAGTTTAATATTTAAATATAGAAACGATAAATCCTCTCTTATACGCTCGGTGTTCGAATAAGAGTGATAATACTTTCACTTTAAATATTTAATTGAACGCGTAGCTTTCATCAGATACGGGTAAAATTATTTATTATTTACTTTTACTTATCTTTCCTATTACATAATACGGAACAATTGCGGAAAACAAAGAATTCTTACCATGGCTTACTGCTGCTCTCGTAATTTGACGGTCTCGGGAAATCCGAGTTGTATCCTGGCTTATTGTAGCTGGGCTTGTCCCAGGGCTTGGAATCGGGCCACGGTCCCTGAGTAGTCGGATTAGCCTGCCACTTGGATATCTTACTTTTCGACCAAGGTATCGCGTCCAAGGTCACCCAGCCGTTGTTCCGGTCTTCTTGAGAGTTTGCGTTGTAGAACTTGTGCCTTTTAATCGTGTCGTTCAGTGTCGACTGTAATGATACCGTAATTATTAGATAAATGAGTAAAATGCTGATGTCGATTAAGAAATAACAAGCTAGCTACTTTGTGTAAAGTGCTATTTGTAAGGGGAAATTATTGTTTCGTAGAAAAGTATTGGAGCATGTTTGTGGATAGATCTTTCTCAGACATTTTAAGATAGTTAAAAATATAATAGTTTTGTACATCTAAACAATTTTTATTTAGTTTATTTTTATCTTTTACTGATTTTCCTATTTCAGAAATTAAATAGTGGTATTTAGCATACAAATAAACATACATCGCAAAAATCTTCTCAATGTTTTGAACATTGAAAGCCGTTTTTTGTTTTGCTACCAAACGAACTATAATTTTATTT
>JAPYZP010002694.1:0-12899 GCA_030522985.1 Torymus sinensis
GCAGCAGCAGCAGCAGGAGCCGCGCGCGACGCTCTCGAGAAAGCACAGGAACACGCGCACGTTGAAGCCCCCCTCCGAGAAGCTCACAACAAGCCATAGGCGTCTCGATATTTACACGCGAGAGAGCAACGACACCGCGCCACCAGGTTTCCCCTCATAGATACCTCGCGTATACACGCATGCATACATACATACACGAGTTAAGCTCTCTCTCTCTCTCGATGGAATCTGCAGAGAGCGAGAGCATCGCCTCGGTGTAGTGCTGCAGCAGTACACGAGCGCAGGGCGCGCGCAAAGTGGGCAGGGTCTCTGTATGCGTGCGTGTATGTCACTTTCCCCGCGCTCGCACACGGCTTATCACAGGACGGACACACCGCGGCACGGCACGGCACACGCTTTTCTCGTCATCAGCCCCGCGGGCAGCACACACAGAACTTTATCTTTCGTTGTCGTAAAAAGGATACTCAAAATCAGCATCTTGGTCTGCTGATCGAAGGCGAGGACCTCGCCCTCGATCTCCTTGTCATAACAGGTTTTGCATGCCACGGTACTGCCGATGCTGAAGTAGTCGCTGACGCCGGCCATTTTTCACTGAGGCGCGCAGCACACGCACGGGGCACGCACGCACTACCTCTCTCTCTCTGCGCTACTATACACTTTCTCACTCTCTCTCTCTCTCCCTCACTCTCGCGCGCGCGTAAGTATATAACACGGGGCAGCTGCAGCAGCGCTTGCTCGCTCGTTCGCTATATCGCTGATATATGCTAGCGCGGCGGCGGCGCGGGGAGAGAGAGCTGCTGGCGCGCTACGGAGGCAGAGATATATATGCGAGAGATGGCTGTGTATATATACGTATATACGTATGATACAACGACGACGACGACGGCAGACACGCGACCGACACGACTCCTCGGTCGGACACACACTCACAGTGGTAGTGCCGCGGCGGCGTGAAGATACCGCGCCGCGGTTCCGCGGGGCGGCATCGCGGAGGCTACGTTGACTCTGGCGACATCTGCTGGGAGCGCGGTCGAAGCTCTCTTCGTCACCACCTACGCCCGGTTCGTGTAATCGTGTAATCACTGAGTGTGTATGTGTGTATGTGAGATGGCTGGGTTGGATGGTGCTGACCTCGGATGGGGAGTTTAGAAAGGTTTATAAGTATAGCGATGAATCATGCGCGGCTGTCGATATGGTAATTTGAGGACCGACTGATGATGGATGAGCGTGCCGATGATGGATAATTAGAGACGCGCTACAGAGGTTGACGCCCCGCTGTTTACGTAGATTTCGCTATTTTTACACTCATGAAGCGATCGTTTTTTTTTTCAACTGTCGCGGCGTCGTGGGCTCCGAAATGATCATTTTGGAGCATGCCCAAAAGTTGCGTATACCGGTTTGTTTGGTATATATGTATATATTGCTCCGAATTGGAAAATAATTTAAAGAAATGTTTTTTTTAGTTCCTCAAAGAATATATTATATATCTAACGAAGCCTAATCTATATCGTGTTTCTCTGATTGACACGATGATGTTATCTGATCTAAATATCGACTTATTTTGATTTTGAAAACGACTTCGACAGTAGATGTAAGTACCTACAGGCAGTTGAAGATAGACGAAAAGCAGGAGATACAGTTTCTTTTCCTTGAAAAAAAAAACGTAATAAGCACAATAATTTTAATTAGCTTTCGCAGTCACGGAACTTTCTAATCGATATACCTATACTTCGCCGCGATCTAAGTTCTAAAAAGTATATAGCCAACAACGAAGTTTAGACCTTTTTACCTGCCCACTTTCGCTAATAGCGGCGCGCGCTTACTCCTATATCAGAATTTCTTCATAGGACTCAATATATACTCGATTACTCGATTTCTTTAATAGTGAATGTACTCCTAAATTATTCAGTAATTAATATAGATAGTGCACTTATAAATAGAAATAATAGACAATTTATACTTCAATACTACCCCTCACTTATTTTAAACTATAATTATACTGTCATTTATTTTCCTTATTTAAAGTTAACAAAACATTTTTTTGTTTGTTTTGATAAACATTCAGAATTCAAGACCCCTATTTTTATCTTCCATCCAAAAGATTTTCTAACAGTATGCAAGTATTTCCAAACTTTTCGAAAACCTCTCAACGGCTCGCACGCATACATTATGCTAACGAGATGCATATCGTATAACATCTTTAAAGTACAAAAAATGATGCTAGACTAACAGAAGTCCACAGAAGCCTCCATCATCTTTAATTTTGCATTCACCGCCTGCGCATTTACCTATAATAGTTCATAAAAATTACCGCATACAGATGCGCGTAAATTAACTTTTACCCGAAACAATAAGAAAGGCAAATAGAAATATAGTGTAGATAGTATATATGTATAGATAGAAAGTGATTGCAAAGTTCGACTCTCGTTGCATAATACCCTCGTAGGATTAATTTCGGCGGTAAAAAAAAACAAACAAAAATCTAGATTCGTGTGATATAAGCCTTGGCGGTTATGACCATGATTCGTCACTTGTGTACTTTCCAGATTGTAGATCCGCTGGAAAATTTCTTTTTTCTCAACTGTGAAGAAATTTTATCACCTGGAATCGCTAGAGGCTGTTTGTAACATTTTGTAACAATAATATTTCTTCTTTTTTTGGAGTAGGTTAATCAAACATAAATACGTAGGCAGCTGTTGTATTTTAAGTTTCTTATCATTTGAACTTCTACAAATCCATAAAAGAGGTTCATAATAATTCAATAATCTGCATAACACGACCAGCACATAAACATAATTGATGATATTATATGGACATCAGTGAATACTATTAATATTCTACCTTGTTTTTTACGGTGCATCTGAAAAGTCGCTATTGTAATTTGAGTCCACTGACCTCAATATATCGTTACATATTCTAGCAGCGAACGCGTTATTAAAATCTTACGAATAAGTTTGCAATTGCTTAATTAAATGATTAATAAGGCAATTCAAAAGATTATAAAAACCATTATATACATTTTTATAGTGACGAGGAAAGTATTCTTCTGAATTTAAGAAATATTGTGCCTTCGAATAATTTATAATATTATTTTACAAATTAAATATAAATGCTCCCTTCAATTCGGAGAAAAGTTGATTATTAATATAGAGTAATATTATATTGAAAATCGAATGACAGCTTATATCTTCAACAATATCTTGAAAATAGCCAACGACATTTTTTTTTATGTCAGTGTATTTTCCTAATCTTACATTAAAAAAAAACGTTTTTTTTTCATAAAAGCACGTAAACATTCTAATGAATCCAGATAATTAAAGCTCAACCAGCATCCAACCTGTCGATATACCCTACATCACAACCGTTTCTTTCCATTATGTCCACATGCGAAAAAAAAGGTTTCCAACATAATCAACACTTTTCTAATTACATACATACATCTCGCCACCTGTCACACTCGCGCGCGTTCCCGCACTCATTATACTCCTAAGATTATTACAAGCCGCGCATCTCATATCGCGCGGCAATTTTCTCCTGAATTACACCCGCTCGACTTTCCACCTCTAGCTGTCTCTATATCTCGATTCCCCGCGCGCGACCGCGATTTTCCCTTTCGCGCCCGTCGCAGCGAACCCGCATGTATAAACACTTGCGTGTATGTGCAGTACGCGAAACCCTACACCCATCAGGTCATGTACCACTATCTATCTCCCTCTTTTGTATACATGGAAAAATTCAACACCTATGTAGAGAATACACCCATGGTCACCAATAACGTGCGCGCGCGCGCGCCCGCACAAAACAAACCCACAGGCCGCGCGCACGTGCGATGACACTTTCGAAACCGCGAATATAACGCGCTCTTGTTTGTTATTCAAAGACGTGCGCGTCTTACAACCTCCGCGCGCGCGCGTAAGATAGCGGGCGCCCGCCGAATAAAGTATGCCCCGGAGGGGGGCGACCACCGCGTGTGTATAACGTATATGTACGTATATGTATATACATATATAAATGTGGCCAGTCGGGCAACGGTATATGCGCGCACGCGGCGCGGGGAAAAACGGTAAAGCGCGCGAGAGCGCGGCGCGCGCGTGACGAAAGCCTTAAAAAAGTGCGAGAGTGAGAGAGGGAGAGAGAAGCGCCGGGAGAGAGGAGAGTGAGAGAGAAGGACGCACGCCGAGGTGCAGGAGGATCGCTGCCGTGGCTGTCATTAGTCGCCGAATCGTCGCCCTGTGCGGCAGAGAGAGAGAAGAGGAAGCGCGACTGGATGCAGCGGAGAGCTGTTTTTTTTTCAATCGAGGATTCGAAGGTTTTTTTCGGCCGAGTGCGAGGAGAGCAGTTGCGGCTATGGGTATCGAAAGGGTGAGTAATGTGAAGGATTCTCGATTTTATTCTGCTGGGTTTTAAAGATTGGTGTGTGTTGTTTGAGACATTTTTTTTAAATTTTATATACGTAAATGTAAATGATATGTAGGTAGTAGCGTTCTGATATTTCTTGAGGGTACAGTTTGACAATGTTGATTCGTTTCCTAATTTTCTTTTCTTATTGATTTAAATATTTATATGTTGTGTGCGATGGATTTTTATTTGAAGAACTTTTATTTAAAACTGATTTTTTATTAAAAAGAACTTTGCTCTCTGACGATGGAATAAAATGCAAATTTCATGATGAACATGAACATTTTTTTAAAGCTTTTTTTGTACAAAACAAATCATTGAGGTGTAATTGTTTGAAACTAATGATTCTTAAGTAATGCTCCGAAAAAAAAGAACTGTTCAACTATAGATGTCAGGGACTTTCGACGCGGAAGTAATTGCTTTTATTCAAATGATTTTTTTTTGTTCATCTTCAATAATTATACTTTTAGTTTACGTAGAAAAGATTATTAACTACCGAAAACTATCGGGAATACCAATTTCTTACATTAATTTAATTAAATTTTAAAAATTAGCAAAAATATATATGTAATATCGTGTAAAATATGATAGCCGCATGAATGTGAGCTTTCAAGCTAATATACTCTCATGATTTTTATATTAATGATTTTTAAAACTAACAAACACGAATATCTCGAAATTTTCATATATAATTTTTAACTTTCTCGGTGTTCCCATTAAAAAAAAAAAATTACTCAACGCGATCGCAATTTTCAAGTAGAGAAAAGCGCCAATCGCATATTAAACCTAAATTCCGCATATATAGCTATATTCATCGGAGAAAACGCGCGCTTTCTTCACCTCCTCGACATCTCGCGCATACCCAACACACATCTTTTCGTGTCATACATCCCAAAAGCACTTACTTCTCATTCGATCTTACCTTTACATATTGCATTTAAGTACCTGATGTATATAATATACGTATTGAATAGTGTCGAACGGTGAGGTTGGCGCTGACGCTCTTAGCGCTCGTCAAAATCGTTGAATGGGTGCCGAGGAGCGAGGCGAAGGGTCCGATCCAGGAGGCGATCGAGAACGGCTCCGCCAATGATTACAACAAGGACGACTGTCCCTGGCGGCGGGAGAACGAGCGCGACTCATGTCCCGATCCCGACGTCCACATGTACCTCTACACGCCGGGCAACGCCAAGAGGAAGCTCGATCCCAATCACGTGGCCGATTGGATGAGGCAGGATTACGAGGACGCGAGGGAGACTATCATTCTCGTTCACGGATACGCAGGTTTGTTGCGGATCGACTGATCTGATATCGTTATGTAATATCGATGCTTTACTATAATGTTGAAGGTATTATAATGTCGGCCCATTGAAGCGAGTTATTTTATGTAATAGGCATAATCGGGTATAAGGATCTTTGCTTATATAGATAGCTATGATCTTTACGGGCACTTGCGGTGTATGTAAGTATTGTAAGTGATGGGGAACGGTATTTATGGAATGCTGCTTCTGTATGAATCATTGTTTGTGAAAGTCTTTTTTTTTGCGCACCTTCGCTATTTTTTTCCATCCATTGTAAATCCTTCAGTAGTGTATCTCGGAGAGTTATATCTAACTGAGATAAAAATAACATTGAGCAATGGGTTTTGCATAAGCTTTTGTCATACATTTCATTGGGAAATTCTGCTATCATGTGTATGATACACGTACTTTTTTTTACTTTTTTTTTTATTCAAAAATCTAAAAAAGTAATTTGAATAAAGTTTTTCCAAAAGCATATATGACCTTAGTATATAAGTAACCATGTAACTCTGTAATTAATCACAGATTTTTTATTTCGTAAAAAATCTATTTGCCTATATAGACCTTAGCTTTATTTCTTATATTTAAGATTCAATTGCAGCTATATTATTTTAATTCCATATAACTTTTGGATGAGATACTTCGAATTTGGTTGCTTTGATTAAAATTAGAACGTGTGTTTTCCCTCAAAGATTCAGAAATATATATATATCACCCACACACACAGATCTAATCACTCGATTCTCCGCAGGTGGCGTCGACGCCCTCCCCATGGCCGTTCTACGTGACGCCTACCTCCGCAACGGCAGCTACAACGTCTTCCTGCTCGACTGGGGCGCCTTGTGCGCCTCCCCCTGCTACCCCGCGGCCGTGTCGAACATGCGTCCGGTCGCCCGCTGCCTCGCCGCCGTCCTCACTAATCTGCGCAACAACGGCCTGCAAATGGAGCGCACCAGCTGCGTGGGCCATTCCCTCGGCGCCCACGTATGCGGCCTCGTCGCCAACTACCTCCTCTTCCGCATGGGCAGAATCATCGCCCTCGACCCGGCCCGACCCCTCATCAGGCCCGGATTGGTCAACAGGCTCGACAGCGGTGACGCCGATTTCGTCGAGGTCATACACACGAACGCGGGATATTACGGTGGGTCTATAACACTTGAGTACGCGAGGATGTGCGTACGCAGTAAAGGATGCGGTGTGTACGGGTTGAATATTAAACGATACATGCCGATTGAGGTTGTTGTCGCGCGCCGGGAAAAACAGTTATAGGTGGGAGGAAGTGCGCCGGGTGGCGCGTCTTGAATTTTTTTTATACACGATATATATGCACGATGGAGTGGGTTAGTAAGCGGCACGGCTGTTGTGGGATACATTTAGGGATATGCAAGCTGGTGTCATTGACTGTTGGCCGTTTAATTATGCGGAGTTGATTGAATTTCAAACTGAGAAATGATAAAATCAATTAATTGAGAAAAGACAATGAAATAATCTATTGGGTATAGAAATAGTTGTGCTTTCTGTAACAGTTAATGGTTTATCGGCTGATCATCTTATGCTATATTTAAAATCTCGAAAAACTAATACTTAAAATGTTAAATACATATCTTATCGTACACGTTGAATTTCAGAGGCTTAATGGTATAGAATCGCTGCGCATTAAATTAACTCGACTACTGCTCGCGTATATATATTTATTTAAGAGTTAGATACACACTGTTCCTCATTTTTGTCGGTTTAAACCGGTTTTTTATTATAATCCTCGCTGGTATAGCTATAAAATTTGTGAGTATATCACTTTAGTATATAGCCCGTTGTTCATGCACCTCGGAAAATGTTGTGGAACCAGTTATGTGTCTGTGTGTACTTTCTTTATCTAAATGAAATGTTACAATGGTTCAACAAAAGATTAAGCCGCATTGTACGTCCTTAAATTATTTAGCCACTGGCTTAAAGTAGCAAACATGAGCATAAGTAGCAAAATTCGTTCCACAAACAGATCTACAAGGTTTAATGCAATATTTGCCATCGTGTATATCGTCGTAAGTATAAAATAAAATAATAATAAAAGCAATAAAATTAATCTAACGGTCTGGTTTTATTGACAGGTGAGCTGGGAAAAGCCGGCCACGTGGACTTCTGCGTGAACGGCGGCAAGATGCAGCCGTTCTGCGAGAACCGCAACAACGACCAGCTCTGCAGCCACGTTTGGGCGGTCTGCTACATGGCCCAGAGCGTGGACGGCGGCAAGGAGCTGATAGCCGAGCCTTGCTCCAGGCGCTGTCCCTCCGGTCCGAGGATAGCGCCCCGCTCCGGTGAAGTTATGCTGATGGGCCAGCAAACGCCGATTGGCTCGCGCGGTTCGTTCTGCCTGACGATGTACGATCCGCCGTACTGTCCGAAATTCAACGATGGACGCGGCGATGAGAGATGTTGTTTGTAGGGATGAGGTAGTATTATACGAGTTCTTCTAGGGGTGAGGATAGTTGAGATTAGATTGGAAGGATTGTTTGACGTTTGGGCAAGCTGTACCTTTACGTTATGGGCGAGTTGTGAAGAGATACTTTTTCATGGAAATTGTTAAAATTTTTTTTTTTCTATGGTGAAAATTATTGTTGTACTTGTGACTGTTGGATTTTTGTTGTGTAAATGATGATGATTTTTGCTGTAGAGAATAATGGAATGAGATTTATTTTGATTCTATTTTCTATATCTTTGTTACGAGAAAATTTTAAATTTTATGATTTTCATGGAGATGTACTCCGTATATTTTAAGGTGTAAAAGCCATCCAGTGAAAAATAGCTTTGGATGATCATAATTATCTTTAAAATCAAAATTTATAACAGATAAATTATGTTCAGTGAATAGAATGAACTCGTTGTGAAATGTATCATATTTAGTAATTGTTTCTCTTTTTATTCGTAATCGTTTACTATAACAATCGTGCAGTAACATTGCATGGTAGATTAAAATTATTATAAAACAAATGTTAATGTTTTGCGATTGCCCTCTTAATCTTAATGCAATGTAGGGTTAATTTTCATTGGCTATTTTAATTTGCGAATATATAATTATACTAATTTTTTTACATTTCATTGAAAAATTTACGAATTGAACATTTCTGTACTTACTTGATAAACGTAATTTTTGTTTACTTAGCATAATAATTGTAAGGAAGAAAAATTATTATTAAATTCGTTTAGTCTTTATATATTTTTTGAGTGGAAATGCTAGTTACTGTTATTTCTAGTAAATCTGAATGTCAAAATCTAATTTTTTAATTCGGTGTTAAAAATGATGTAGATTTTAATTAATTTTAAAACATATCATGATAAGTATTAGAGATATTAATAATATTTGTAATGATCATCTAACAATAATTTTATAGGTAAAAATCAGACTGAAAGAAAATAGCTAACATTTTATGGCGGGTTTAAAAAAAGGTAAAATCATTGGTGTTTTTTTTTATAATTTTATAAATTTTATTGATTTCAACGAAATTCACGTTATTAATCATAATGTACGGTAACTGTTTTTCGCTTCGATAATCGCCTTAACAATAATAAACTATTAATTCTAATCATTAGCAATAACTTTGTACAATAAATGCTTTATTATTATGAATCACTGAAAATCCACAACTTCGTATTTATTTACAAAATGCCACAATTGTATAAAAATGTAAAAAAACTGCGCCTAAGGTATAAGACAGCTCTTGATAAAGAGCTTTAATTTACTTACACTACATGTATTTACAATTCCTCATTATCTATGTACATAAATCCGTTAAATTACACAATAATAAAAATTAAATCACAACTTAGAAAGTTTGTCTATAACATTTTAAGTTATTATACTTATTATCATCTAATGTGTATACCTGCACTTGGGCGCGAAATAGCCTTTAAATGCCGCAGAAACATTCATCTTATGGGATTTTCAATGCTTCATTGAATTTGTTAATTCATCTAAACGTTCTGCAATATAATAATTTATCGCATGTCATTTTTAAAAAATGATTATAGTTTTCAATGATAATTTTTTATTTGGATATTTGTCTTAAATTTGAACAGCCGATGTCATATTTTCTGTATATTTTTCACAATCCTTTATAATGAATATTAAAACAACGTTTCATTTTCTTTTTGAACGACGCGTGAATTCCAAAAGTATACACACATGCAATAGAGTACACATCACTTTCTTGTGCAAATATCGCCTTCTCCATTTCTTGAGAGAAAGTGCCAAGTGTAAGTGATGGCTCTTTAACAAACCGTAAAAACGGATATTTAATCATCCAATGTATTGATTTAACACGTCTTACTTAATAAACACTTTTTTTTCTACATCGCAAATAAGCATAATATGACGAAAATTGCTTTGTTTTTAACAAGCTCCAAGCAATACTTGCTATTATGTGCGTTAAAAACGACAGTTTTAACTCTTATATAAAATATCATACATATCGATACAAAAATACTATAAAATTGATTATTAACAAAATAATTATATCTAAATTCATCCAAAAATATTGACGCGCACTACTATTTTTCAACATTACTCTACTTTATTATGTACAATTCGCTTATACGCTATGTCTAATATTGCATCACGTCTTCTTTGCTATTCATTCAATACAATTAAAGGCATCCCCTAACATTAAATCTTCTGCTTCTTTAAACGACAGTTTAGAGAAGCGAAAATAACGAATCCGCCGCCTACACAATGCCAGAAACAAAAAGACAATCGCGTTATTCAGCTCTACAATAAAATAAAATATCCATAACGCGCTTCTACGCGCAATATATAATAAAATAAACTACTATATAAATATAAAAAAAAAACATCGCGTAAACTTATCATCCTATCTAAACTGTACAAAAATACACGTACAACTATTCGATCAGCCTGTAATAATAATTAACCTTATACACTATAGCAGCCTCAATCTTAACACTACAGTCTGTAATCCATGATGCTGGGTAAGTGATGCGTCGCGGCGACGTACCGGTGCCTCGCCATCCTCGCGATCTCGAGGGCCATGAGGTGGTGGTACGGCGAGGGTTGCACCCCGTAATAGCACGGCTGCGCTGTGTGTTGGGCTTGATGCTGATGATGATGGTGCGTCGGAATAGTCGTCATCGGCGGCGAGATACTCTCGTAGCCTCTGGCGTCGCACACGAGCGCCGCCTCAACCGACGTCACGGAGATCGGACCCGCGCTCTCCTTATCCTCGTCGCCGTCGTCGTCGTCGTCGTCCGCCCAGGGTCTGTGGAGCTTCGGCTGGGTTTCTTTTCTCGGTTCAGGCTCGGCTCTCGCTGGCGCTGGTGGCGGGGTGTTGTTGTCACTGCTGCTCACGCAGCAGCCCTCGTCGATGTCGCATCGCATTCTCTTCGAGACCGGGCCAACGCTACCGGCCTCGCTGTCGTTGAGGTCCGAATCGGAGGCGAAGCTCCCGTTGCAGTCCTCTTCGTCCTCGTGGGTGCTGCTCGACGAGGAAGAGGAGGAGGTGGGCTGCTGGCGTTTGCGCTTGCACGACGACTGGCCACTCTCGCGGAACCCCTTGGCGAACGGGTTGTTGTCGATCTTCAGCTTCGTTATGTTCTCATTCTAAAAGTAGAGATAAGAGCCCAGAATTATTATTGGATTCTTTATAAAGTATAGAGCGCGCACGGGGTTGTGCAGTGTCACGCGCGTTGATTTGTCGCCCGAGTGCTTGACGTCCGCGCGGCGACGCCGGCTATATAAATTCGAGCCAATATGCGCGCGCTTAAGCTTCGGTGGAAAGATGAGTTGGTGTGTTTGCGGGCGACGGATAATTGACTAATTATATATAAAGACGTGAAATAAAAGATGTCGAAGCTAGGGTGGGCTGTTTTGTTACCTGGTAGGCAGTCACGGCGATAAATTCAGTCTCGGGAAAGTTGAAGTACGCCGAGGGATGGCTGTAGAGGTCCCTGATGCTGCTGAGGTCGTCACAGCGGATAATCCAGACGCGGGGCATGTACTTGTGCATCGACGTCAGCAAAATCTGAAATGACACAAAAAAAGTAGCAATTTAATTATTGTTCATAATATATAATAGGAGAAAAAGATATATATTCGGGAGGAATTTCGGAACAGGCGGTAATTAAAACCTTCTAATTAAATTATACGTAGCCATCCGAACCATCTCCCCAAAACCTACTGCTACTTTTTGCGAGAAGTATCTCTCTCTCTCTTCTCGAAAACCTCATATCCAACGAGAAAAATAAAAAGACTAAAGCCTGTGCGCGCAGACATACAGTGTGCAGAGGAGGGCGCCGGGGGCAGGGGAATTTTATTAAAATCATAATTGGTTTGTGGAATCCGTCAAAGGGACACCGCTCTGTGGCGCCGCAGTATATAGCAGCGATTCCCGAAAATCCCGACCGTAATGCGCGTACTACACATCCGTTCGCGGAAGCGCGCCGCGCAGCACAGTAGCTCGCCCGACAAATTAGAGCTGAACTTTTTATATACGCGCGCGCACGCGCGTGCAGGAGGAGGGAGGGAGAAAGGTGATACCCGTTTTTGCGAGGATGCGCGCGCGCGCGTGCGGGAGAGAAGAGTCGTGGCCTTTTAGAGAGAATTTTTTGTGCGCATAGGGGGAGATGAGAGAGGATCGTCGAGTGGTTTGACGAATGCCTTTTGACGCGCGCGAAAATAATTCGTTTCGCGAATTGTAATTGCTTTTAATTGGTTAAATTTTGAAGAATATGTAGGCGATATTTTTTCCTTTTTTACATAATATACATTTAAGGATCGGGTAATTTAAGATACTCCTAATTTTCGAAAAGAAATTTTAATTTTTTAATTTTTGACGTTCTATAAAGAACTCTTATACGAAATAGTAAAGCAAAGTGATTAAAAAGAAGCTATAGCGTTTCAGTCATATTGAATTTCCCCTTCTCTTCTCCTGCGTGGATATATTAACTCTAAAACCGCCTATACAGCCGTCACCACTGCCCTACCTACATACACTCGCCATCACCGGCCCCAAAAAACGCGTCAACCCTGATCATCCACCATCGCCGATCCACCCCTGTCGCCTACAACCTAGGAAACTCAATACGCCACCCATGTATACAAGTACGAATACTGTGACCGCCCACATTGACCCGGGGGTGCAGCGCGCAAACAGCTAGGGACACACTTGACACATCGCGCCACAGCTGCTGCTG